>JASCQY010000232.1:4284098-4296520 GCA_030264315.1 Sardinella tawilis
GTGTGGAAGGGATTTTTTTTAAAAACGGGGTCGTATGGATAAAAACATTTTTAGAAACGGAAAGGGGGGAATGTTCGTTTTTAAAAATACCCTGCTACGTGTGCACATGGCCTTAGTATACAGCGCTGTATTGTCACATGCAGTTCAAATGCCATGTCAAGGTCTCACTGTAATGACATAATAGAAACACTGGAATGTTTTCATTGTCAAAAGATCTGAAGAAGTGACGGTGAACCATGTTTGCATGACAATGATAACACCAGTACGGTGTTATCGACGTGCCAGACACAAAGTGCCAACTTACTGTTTACATTTGTTGAAATTCTTTCTGTGGCTTTATAAGGAAATCCAAAATATTAGTGCAATATGAGGAATTTTAAAGCACTTGTTCCCTAACAATCATCCCCGACACTCCAGTTATGGACAGACACCTCATTTTACAAACACCCTTCTAACAACACGTAAAGAACATTCTTGAATCGTGAACGACCACCAAGTTCAAATACTTCTCATAACTTTTGTGTTTGTCCATGACACATGGTCGATGGTCTCTGAGAGACTTTGAAAAAATATGCTTTTGACATTACAGTGAGCCAATATGGACAATTCAGCAAATGGATGGCACGTGGACAGTTGATCGATGGCAAAGTAATTAACCCCCACAGCCATCCTGGTTTCCAACTGTGCACCCCATGGGGAATTCTCTCTGCCCCCCTCTTTCTCCCTCTCTCTGCCTCGCGTTCCCCTCCATGCCTCTTTCTCTCTGTCCCCTACCTGCTCTCCTTCAAGAACAAATCCCTTTCACTCCAAACGTCTGTCTGTTTCCTGTGTCTGTCTCTCTCCTCAACACTCAAACATGTGTTCTCTCATTTTGTCTGACTGTCCGCCTCTTTCCAGGAGGATAACTGTCCCCTTCTTTCTCTGCCTTATGCACTATTGTACCTTAATATTTTCTAATCCCATCGATTTTCTTCCCCCTTCAGACCAGACTTGTTTCTTTGTACAGCACACTTCCATAACTTTTCTCCTCCTTCTCTCTTTACGCCTTTGTAATGCTCTCTCTTTCTTTCTTTCTTTCTTTCTTTCTCTCTCTCTCTGTCCCTTTCTCCACTTAGCTGGATGCAGTAGCACACAGCACACACAGGCATGGCTCTCTGGCCCTCTTCAGCAGGGGTTCATGGATTTTTGCCTCAGGTGGAGAGTGGACAGATTTTCCATAACACAGTGGGTAAGAGGACACAGGCCCTTTGTTGTTTTGCTGCTATCAGCATAAATCAGCAGGGTTGAGCAGCACTGTACTTTTTCTGCTGACTTTTGAAGCAAAGGCAAACATGGTGTATGGTAACGATTGGTAAATAATAAATTGTTCGCTGTTTAATTATATTGCTACTTGAAAACATGTTTGTACAGAAATTATTTTAAATTGGTCCCATCTGGGGATGCTTGTGGATTTCATGTACTCATGAAAATTCACACAAGCACTGGTACTGTGATTCTTTTGCTGCTCACAGACACTTTTACAGTGAACCATGGAAAGGACCTTTAAAAGCCATATGATTCATTAAAAAAAATACTGGAAAATGTAAACTGATAAAAAAATCTGCAATCAAGTGAAATTGAAATGGATGTCCATCCTACCTGCTTCTCTGTTTCCCACGTGTCCATCACTATAAGAGTCGTCTCCTCCCCATCCACAGTCAGTGTTCTCTCATATGTGTCCTCTGCAGCAGTGAAGAGAAGAAGCCAGGGATCAGGCTCAGTCTAACACACACTGGGACATAAAACATTAGCATCATTTACTTGCTGGGTGCCATTCAATTTCAAAACTGCCAACACCTGAGGGGGACATACGGTCTGGAAATGTTCGTGTTTTATAGTGGACTCTATAAAAACAAAAACTTGAAACCCAGGACCCTACACTGGAATAATTTAATTGAAATAGTAGTAGTAGTAGTAGTATTTTGTAAACTGTATCCTGTGCACATTTAGGGAATTTCCCCAGATTCTTCCGTGTAATAGAGTAGCTTCACTGGTTTAAACAAAGAGCAAGGAAAAATCCCCCAAAACAAAGGCACTCCTCTTTAATCAAAAACTATCTCTGCAGAGGACACTGAAATCCGGGGTTGATGAACCTGTCAGATATTAGGGCTCTAGTTGGCATAAAGTTCTTGGCTAACATCCCTCCAGCCTCTGAAGCTTAGCTGAGGTTATTGCAAATATAAAGAGCAATTCTGTGTACAGCTTTTGAAGTCTGTAAGAAACATTTTATGTATATGTCTACTATGATGAAGATGGTGTTTAGGGGTTTAAGGACTGCACATTTTAGTGAAGGAGTGCAGAGTCTGAGGAAAGAGATAGCGTAATTATATTAGTTACTTTTTTATATGCAACTCTACAGTAGCTACCTGCATGTTTGAAGCTAAATCTAGTACTTGCTAGTATTTTACACAGAACATCTAAACTACTGTACATCTAAAACTTCCATTTTTACATTCTACAGTTACAGTATACACACATTAGTTCAGGAGACAAACACAAACAAAATGAATTTTCACTGCATTCTAGCCACGCTTCAACTCAGTGTTATTCTGCTCATCTGCTAGGACCCTGAATAGTGCAGTCACGGTCTGACTTTTTTTTCTTTCCTCATCACCATGACGGCTTCAGGGCAGCGATGAGAAACACTGGAAAAACGCATTGAGCCGTGTCTAGTTTAGACTGATCTTATGGCTGCTTTGACAGCAAGATGAAAACACTCTCGGCCTTGGAGTGAAGCAGACCTCTCTCGTCTTTCCATTTTCAGACTGCATTAAGTCACCTCATAAGACCTCTGTGTCCAGGAGAAGACAGCAGACAAGCCAGACTCTTAGCTGAAGATGCGACAATAAGACAAGCTTACTTCAGTGTGATGTCTAAAGTTGGCTTAAAAACAACTTATGTGTCAGTGGCAGTCAGTAACATTGTAAGAAAGAGTTGAGCGTGTGTGTGTGTGTGTGTGGGGGGGGGGGGACTATGTAATACAGAAAAAGCAGGTTGTAAGAAGTCATTCAGCTGTTGTATAGTTTTGCATGTGAGTATATGACAAGGATGAATCTCAGGTCACTGTTTGGCATCCATTAACCACTAATTCTTATCATGAGTAGGGAATGAATAGTTAATATTCACAGTCTTTACAGACAAAATACATAGATTTTTTGCATATATACACTCTAAATATGTATTTAAGTAAAGACATGAATGCTGAACTTTCATGCAGTCGCAAGCGTAAAAGATGATGAATGAGCTGACTGGACTGGTCATTCCAAGTCTGTTAGATGAGAATTAGTGACTAACTTATATTAAACTTAAACTGGCTATGACATTGTAATTTGTTACGCATATCTATGCAATATTAAGGGAAAAGCATGTAAAACATTCTTGGCTGGTAGCAGATACATAATATCAACAGCTGCAGCATGAAAGCTGTTTATCTGTGTTGTATTGTTTTGGACTTGGAAGCATAGACTTCTAGTTTTAGGCACTTTTAGAGGCCAATCTTGCAAGTATCGGGCCCTCACACAGAAAGCAAATGCAGTGGCTTCAAAAAATGCAAGCGCTAAGTGAGAAAAACTTGGGAAGATGGGCTGCAATCACACCCTGTGTGCAACAGTCAGGATGAGAAACCACCATCTGGGGACCGTTTCTGAGCCCAACACCGCACGTAAACATCAGCATGGGAGTGTGCTCAGCCAGCATTTGATGACATCCGTGTGTGTGTGCGGTGTGTGTATGTGTATGTGTGTGTGTGTGTGCATGGAAAATAAGTGACTAATCACACTCACATAAAGACACTAAAAGTAAACAACAAATAGAAACGACAGCAGCACAATGACAACGGCAACATAATGAAACCAAGCTAAAATGGTTGAAATGTTTCGTGGGCAGGCTTTCTCCGAAAACAGTATACTGACTGCTTTGCATGGGCCTAGACCACATGAGAAAGCAGAATGATCTGCAGTAATATTCTACGGTGTTATCTTTTAATATCTCCTCACATTTTCCCCTGCATAATGTTCACCTTCGGTGGTGTGCTGAAATAGAGGGGCATGCAGGAGATATAAATATTTCTAAAGCCAACAAACGACTTCCTGAGTTTTTATTAAATCAGCCAGAGACCAAGAACAGCAGGTGGGGAAGCAATACATAGCTCCTGTTTATTATAAAAACCCTTCAAATACAGGCTGTATTGTCATTAATTATTACTCCAATTAAAGCTCACAGTTTGAAATGAAAAAGCGACAAATATCATGTCCGAGACAACCTGACATATCTCAGACAACCTGAGACACAACAAAATCAGTGTGAGAGTTGAAAGACAGTATATGGACCATTCTAAAGGCCCATAACAAAATCAACATTTCACATCTCTCTCCAGCACGGGACAATATTGGCAGGTCCAAGGTTAATGCCAAATGCAACATTTTCCAGTTAGGACAACATTGTCTAAGTGTGGATTTTTTTTTTTAAGTCTGTGTCGATTTCATGCACGGTATGTCTACGGGTTCGTACATGATATGTCTACTGAGTAAGGGGTGATGTCAAAGAGAAGTGACAGCACCACGAGCTTGCATCTCTAGGGAAAATACAATGCCAAGTCACTAGAAAAACACATATGCAAACAAACACACACACACAAACACACACACAGTTTGGCATGCAAAAACACAAATGATTACTCCCGCCCATACATACCCTACTTCCACAGTCATGCCTGGCAATCATATGTCAATGTTAATACTGAGCTTCACAGGTTAAATCTTGTTGTTGCTCTGATCACTTCATTCAGCCCTACAACTAATATCACTGCTGCCTTGAATGAAATCATCTTGCACAAGAATGCATGACGAGCCACTCTACCAAACAGACCACTCATCAATTAAACAAATGCATCATCTACATACCATCATAGCCTTCCTTGCCCAAAAATGACAGTGTAAGAGAACATTTCAATCCATCAACTAAATTATCTGGGGTTTCACTTTGAGGGCCTTGGAAGCTGCCAAACACGTCCTCCTCAAACCCAGAAGGACTGAGGGAGGTCAGACAGTTGAGGGATCTCTCAACAACAAGGCCCTATTTTATTGTTAATTTGCAGCTATATCCAATCTACAGCAATAAGCAACAGATGAGAGGATAAGGACTATTTCTCAAAAATGGAGGCTCAAGTTGTCTATGCAACAGACAAAACAGCTCAAGTCAGTGCAATGCAACACAATGCACAAATCAGACTGACAGATAATGGTTATGACCACATGCATGACTTGCATTACTATATTCAAACTATTAGCAAATTTCTCGACCCTGCAGGGCAGTGGTATATAATATTACCTGACTAGTATAATTTCTTTAGTAGATGTAAATAACTTAAAACCAATTTCTCAACAGGTTACTGAGGACAGGAAAGTTATTTTTCACAGTAGATTACATTCCCATCAGTCACTTTAAGCATCCACAGCACATAAACAAAAATGAAGGCTTGCAACACATGCATTTACAATGAGCCCACTCTAAACTGCTATGAAACTGTCAGGTGAAGGACACAATAACAATCAAAAATTTTCAATGAGACAAAACAGTCCACCAAATGAACAGATTGATTCCCTGAAATAGCTACGGCATATGAACTTTTTAAAAAAAGTAAAAAAAACAAAAAAAAAAAAACACTTCCTATGTCAGCATCATCATACCTCCAATATGATTATGTGCGTCCTTTTCCTGTATACCAGCGAAAATATTGGCCAAACTGGATTTTCCAACTCCATGGTCCCCTAATAACACCACGCGATACAAGCATTCAGCTTCCGAGCTGTCCGACTCCTCCGACTCCGAGGACCAGTTGGCCCGAGAGAGTATAGTTTTGTCTCCAGGGTGGTAAGAAGCCGAATGGCCCAGCTGTGGGTGATGAGGATCCGAAGGAGGGTCCCTGTTCCTCGGCCCCGACTGATGAGACGAAGGGATTGGAGTACTAGCTCGCCTCCGCAAAGTTTCCTTGCCCTCTCTTTGAGTGTTGAGCGTCATCTTTTAAGTTGATACGCATACCTTAGCCAAAGACAGGAAGAGTTAATTTTTAGACAACTGTTTTTTCAAGTCGTAATATTTTCACTGGTTGAAAAGGCAATCAACGTTCAACAGTAGGCTATTCTACCCAACAGGACTACACCAATTAGGCCATAAGTAGCCTAGTATAAAATAGCCTATATTTCTCTGTAAATTGTACTGTAGGCTACTCACAACCTAGGCCATCAAAGTTTAAACTTTGAAAGATTAACACCAAAGAAGTCCATAAAGTTTAGGGTAGTTGCAACGCATCTGTGAGCCTCGGGTCTGTCTCTTCTCCAGTGCCAGCACAGGACTCCGACTGTATCAATCAGTTCGGTCCCAAATGAAACTCTATACTCCTGCAGTCATAGCGACAGCCAGCAAAGTTCCACAACGCTTTTAAAAATTTAGAAGCGGAATCATGGGAGGCTATCTCTCCCTCTCTCTATTGTAAGCTACATGTCCATCCCTCTCAATCACACAGCATGCACAACACTGTCGTTCGCACACGCTCAAGAGCGCACGCACGAGACACGGGCATATAGCCTACGCACGCACGAGGGATCAAGATGTCCAGACTCAGGTAGCCTTCATGCACACAACAGTGTAAACGAAGGGGTAGGGCGTGGAGTTCACAAAGTTTCTTTTTAATCGACCATATTTAGACTCACCAACTTTATCATCTAAACAAGATGACTTCAGAAAAGCAATGGTCTATTTCACCTATGGAAGCTCTATGTAAGCTGTGTCACTAAATACATAGGCTATTCTCGTAAATACTTTTCAAGTTCTACCAGTCTCAGTCTTTTTTTGACAGGTAGGCTAACCTATTCTTACTCACCCGTTAAATAAACGATGTCATGCGTGCCCGTGATACCGTTCATCAGACGCGTCCGAGAACATGTGATCTCTTCGCCTTGTATATCATTCTACTGTACGATTATATTTGATTGTAACATACCCTGAGTTGGATATTTTCCGATAGTGAACTTATTTCCAATTTATAATCCCACCCTAAACTTAATGACGTTGATCTTAAGTCACTTCCTGCTCTAAAAACAAACTTTTAAGCGCGTCCCAAACCAAATGTACCGAGATAGTGGAAATCAAAAACTACATTTCGCCATTTGTAGAACCTTAGGCAATTATGAAGACACACCCCCCCACACACACAACACACACAAAAGCACACACACACACACACACACACACACACACACACACACACACACACACACACACAGAGAGAGAGAGAGTGTGTGTGTGAGAGAGAGAGAGAGAGACAGACAGACAGACAGAGAACAATACTCCTGGAAATACTATAGCAATGACCATCAGTGTTTTTTTCTCTCACTGAAATAAATAGTGTGGAAGCTCAGGGACACAGTGGGGAAATAAACATTTTCTGAGTTGATTCTTGCTTGAATGTAAAGAGGGATGAACAGGCAAGTAGATCATCTTGTTTGGTGTGAGCAGCGGGCTGATCTTGGACAACCCTCTGCTGAGCTTTGCAGCCCTTACCAGGAAATCCTATTCTCTGAGGCTCAGCTGAATCTTTTCCAAATGAAACAACGCAAGTAATCAAACCAGCCGCCCGTGTAGAGGGGGTGACAAAGTCCCAAACTGTTTACAGAGCCGGCCTCTTTCCCACACTTGAGTAAATTACAAGGACTTCCCAAATGACCACTGTTCCAAGGTTTTAGCATTTTTGTGAAGGATTTAGCAATGCTCCATCTGATAGATAAATAAATTGAATAAAATAAAACACATTCACTCAGTCTACAAAAATCCGTTATGCTTTAATCCTGTCATGAGGCTTGCCATTTAAAGTTCCCACTGTAAATACCAGTTTACAGCATAAAATGCTGATGCAATTTCCATTTATTTAACATGTAACTGTAGGCCTATTACTCACCCATAATACCTTTGCTGAGTCAGTTGCTTTAATGAACAGAAAATGATCTGTTGGCTCACACCTATTCATGGTTGTGTGTAACATGATGAGTGTAGTGGGAAGAGGAGGGGGGAACAATCTGCATGGTCAGTGAAAGTTGAAAGAAGCTGCTTAGCCTTGAGCACACACTTCTTTATACTGTATGTCGTGTTCTCCACATTCACAGTCTGGACTAAATGGGCAGCCATTCTTCTTTGGGGATGTTCAAAACAACCTCCATATCTGGGGTACACCTGGGAGGAGGAGAGAGCAATCACTGAGAAAACATGGATAACGTGTTTCAGAATTAGTAATAATAATACTGTTTGGTTTGATTTACACTTAGTTGCTTAATGTGCTAATGTTTCTTCTGAAGCTGTCTTGGGGAGAGGAAGTAGGAAAGCTATCAGCAAGTAACTGTGTTCACGACAAATTGAAACCATGACCTTGGTGTTGCTTATTTGTTGCTTGGTGCTAGCAACAAGCGCTGCAAGCGCTGGAACAGAGGATCTACGTGACACACAAGTTCGGTATAACTTAATCATTTTCCCAAGTGATTTATTGCTTTGGAAATGCGATATTGCAAAATTCTGCAAAATTGAACAGCTGTTTGAGAACAGTGTCGGAGGTCAGGAGAATGTTAGTTTGACAAAGGGAAGTACAAACAGCACAAAACAGCATATGTTCTGTGTGACACCTCACCACAAATTCCCAGCTCTACTCTCATGTGAACACACACACACACACACACACACACACACACATGCTCCATGATCTAATTCCATGCTGGCTGGAAACTGAACAGACCACAAGAACAAAACTGCAACCTCTTCAGCTTCAGTCTTCATCCATAAAGACCATCATAAAGCGCTTGCATCCCCAAACAGAACCACCATGATTAGTAAATCACTGGAGAGCCCGAGCACTGGTGACAGCATAAACACTTCCCGACGGTTGTTTCCACGAAAACCACTGCCTTGCATCAAGGAAAAAAGGAACAAACTTGCCAGTTCTGAATAAGCAAAGTACTCTCCCAGCAGGGATGACCCCTCTGACCGCGACAGAGTGAGGGGGAAGGCAGGAAGTATGGCCGCGGCCGAGAAGCCTCATCCCGCTCCATCCCGTCCGTCCTGTCCCATCCCAGCTGTGTCCCGACAGACTGCAGATCAGCCAGAGGGCAGTAATCTTTAGGGCAGAGCGGAGGTTTGCAAGGGGAGGGGGTTGTGTGTGTGTGTGTGTGTGTGTATGTATTTAAGTACTGTATGTGTGTGTGTGTGTGTGTGTGTGTGTGTGTGTGTATAGGGGGTGGAGGGGTGGGTGGGTGGGGGGGTGTGGAGGTCCAGTTTCTCAGTTGTGTCAACACACACCCCCTCATTCAACTTGGAGGGGCCGGATGGGCCTTGTAAGATGTGACACATCTGCCTGTATTAGACACTGGGCCTGTGCAAAAGTGCAGCTCCACTCTTGACTCGCATGCTGTTAACCATCATGTATCATAAAATCTATCTGGCAGCCTTGCTATAAATCATGAGACATGGAATGTCACACCTGTCATTTTTTTTTGTTCCATCTTTCATCAAAAAGGAGACATACTGTTAATAGACTGGACGATGGTTGGGGAGAGTGATCGTTGTGGTCAGTAAAATGTCAGGTTGTTTTGGAGCGGGCAATGGAGAAATGTGAAACCCTGGTTAACCTTTAATGGCTGACTGGGATTCCGTGAATGCAACACATAGAGCACGTCTTCATTTAACTTTAAGATGGCTGGGTGAGCCCTTTTCCAGAGCTGGGCTGGATAGTGTTACACATCCATAACTCATTGCTTTTTCCTATCCATGTCTTTGTCGCTGAAGAAGAGAGAGGTCTGAAGCCAGGTATCACTCTGTAGTCTGGCTTGCTTGTTGTCTGAAACTCTACACTCTGCTCTGCCTGGGAGAGTTGTTCATCATGGTAAGAAACGGGTCAATGTGGCTTAACAAGTTCAGACACCCAAACATGGTTCATGTAGACTCTATTTCAGAGAGGCCTTGTTTGTTTTGGTGAAAGATCAAATCTGGGAATGTTTGGTATCCATGGAACAATGTGGAGTTCTATCAAATGCTTCTAATGATCCCAAATGGTGCCTCTTCGGAGACCATTTATTTTTTGGAATGGGATGTTATGTATACTTAGATTTTTACACATAAATAACCGAAGAATGATGGAAAAGATACATGTATTTTTCTTTGTACAAATTATTTTCTTTGCAAGAAAAATAATTCATATTATTTATAAAAAATATCAGCTAGGATTTCTTGAGCGAAGAGCTTTTCAGAGTGTTTGTAAACAACTCTGAGAAAGGCCCTTGACTCAGTCTTGAGCCGAGTGTTGCAAATCTGCCCTGTCATTTCACTGGACAGCATATAGAAGAGGAGTCAAGAAGTCATTCTCACAGTAACAAGCAGTCCAACAGCTTTCTGCATCTGCCTGACTGCCAGCTGGTTTTATGAGAAATTGCGAAGCTAGTCCAATTTTGATCTCATGGGTATGTCAACAACAACAAAAATGAGAAAAAAGGGGGAAAAATGTTGCTGCATGAGAAGAACTTGGCAACTTAGTCAGAGCAGCCATGATCTGTCAGATGAATTCATCCTGACATGCAGTAAGATACAGTGTTTGCGGAATGCATATAAAATTGACTGTCAAACTACGTACTTGTCAGGCTTTGTGAACACATCTTCAAAGATCCTTTCTTTTATACCCTTCCGAGTCAGCTTCAGTTTCTGGACACTGCAGATAAGTTCCTTGTTCTTTTTCTCCAGTCTCTCTATCTCCTTTAATACAAAGAGAGAAGAAGAATGGCAGTCAGGTGTTGCACTACAACACAGTAATCTCTGTATGTGAAAGGAAGAGCACTCAGTTGTTATCTGATACACAAATTATTAAAATTTAGCAAATTACACTTCACTATGCACACACACACACACACACACACACACACACACACACACACACACACTATGCACGCGCACACACACACACACACACAAACAAACAAACCTTCTATCTTGGATCTATAAATGGGGAAACAAGAGCCATATGGGCCAAGCCATGATGTCTACCTTGACTTAGTGTATATGGACTTCAAACATCAAGCAACTTTAACCAGAGTTGAGGATAATACATCTAATGCTGCAGGGTTGAAAACAAACCTTTTTGTAGACCTCAATCTCTCCCTTCATAGTGCTATTGTTTAAGGCCATCCGTCTGATCATAAGTGGAACACGAGAGACATTTTCCTACAGAGGAACACACGAAGGAAGGAGTGACTAAAATCAGTTACCTATCAAATCAGTGAGCCTATCTGTTTCAAGCGGAAGTGTAAGAAATAATTAGCCTAATGCATCAGCCGCTTTCACAATGCCTCACTTCATGCAAAGCGTCCGACAACCAGCCATAAGCTTGCGTTCGCTCCGTCTCGAAACTGCCTGACCAATCAACAAACAGAGATTTCAAACAATGCATTCCAGCGCATAACATATGTCACCGCGAAAGAGTAGAGACCGGTTGAAGTCACGACCAAACAGCCGCGATAGATTTTAAAGACCCACTCCGGCAAAAATATATATTTTTTTCCCTTTCAACATGTTTATTCTGTGTTTATTATGCCTAATAAGTCACATTATGGGCTAAAAACACTGTTAACGCCACCTATAGGAATATTTTGATTAAACTCTCAGCTTAGCTGTTTGTGTCTCAGAAAAACGGATCCGATTTTTATGTATTTCTGACGTCAGAAATACCAGGCACCAATCAAATCTCAACATTCAACTGCCTACACTAGTTATGGAATCTGTGAGCAAACATTCCACAGGGTTCCACACAGCATCCAGCTCCTGGCCAGTGCTTCTTGTAGGCCTATTTTGTAGACTACACACTGCAAACTTTGGCCAAATTCGCCAAACAAATTTACCTATACCTTACCTATTTTATAGATTTGTACATCTGAAATGCAGAGATGACTATGCTGAACGGGCAATGAAGTTATACTCGCGCTGACATGATTGCCTGGGCGCAACTCTCCAATTAGACAGGGATGGTTGATGAATAGCATTTGCTAAAACTTTCAGAGCTGACAGCTAAGCTATAATGTTTTGACCTTTTTGGCATAACAATCAGACTACCTGAAACCTAGTGTAGCCTACAGACAAGAAATGAAGATTCCTGGAAAGACATCAACCGTGATAACGGATTAGGCTTGCAGGTATGGCTGAAGTAACCTAGTTATCCAAATTGCTCCCCCTCAGTCTCCTGCCATTCCGCAAGAAAGAGTGCCAATTGGGACACAATAGTGTTATAGTGGTAGCAGTCTCATCCTGATCATGTTCTCTAAAACGGGACACCTTTTGCTGATGCAGGAGATTTCTGGCAA
>JASCQY010000232.1:4302588-4312842 GCA_030264315.1 Sardinella tawilis
TTGTAGCCTAATGTGAAGTTGACACTGGTTGGGATGGGGGTTGATAGTCCCTACCAAAACCCTACGCCCTTCGATTATAGTCATTTGTTCTTCTAAAACACATTTTGCTAATATCACAACAGTTTTAGATAGGCGTGTTATTATTGCATTTGGCAAAATTAATCTTTAGTATTTTTCTTAATCGTTGTAGCAAACTTTTTCACGGGCCCTCTGGCAATGTGCCACCGACCCCAGTTTGAGAACCAATGCTCTAGACAGCCTGTCCCACGTTCTGGATGAAAAAATGCAATTCCAATGTCATTAGTTTACCTATGATTTATTGATTTTCCGTTGTGGTTAAAGAATCATAATTTCATACAAAATAAGCTCTGAGAATAATTGCAGGAATAACAATGTACAAGTACTTACAGGTAAAAATCAGATTGCACCAAAAAATGATGCGTGAAGCACCATTAAATCCAACCTTACAGTATATACAAGCACAGACATTACAGTTTATATTAATCTCCAGACATATATGCCATAGATTTATTGACAAAGTAGCTATCAAATACAGCAGAATCTAGACAACTGTTATAAGTTATATAGTATCACTTTCTCTTGTAAACATACATATTATATAAACAAGATTTTTCTTAAAAAATGTGCACCATATTATTTTCCACTGTTGTTTACTTTCACATTTGTTGAGGAGGATGTTGTACCATGTAAAAAGGATCTGTAATCCGTTTAATCATAAGGAAATTTTACCATTCAGACTTATGACAGCACAAGTAAACATAACAAATACCTTGTTATTGAGACTGACTTTTTCAGTTATGTGCATACACTCAACAATGCATTTTTTTGTTTATAAAACATAACAATTTGAGACAACACTGAATAGCTGCATATAATCTGATACAAACTGTCAAGTTTTGGGGGCCCTTGTGTGGGAGGAGTCGGCCAGATGGTGTTAAGCCACCTCTGTTTTGTTGTTGTTTTTGATGATGATGATGATGATGATGATGAGGATGAGGAGAATGGTGACGAGGTGGAGGATGATGAGGAGGCTGACATCAGGCGGTGTTGTTGTTGATGTCCATGCGGCTCACCAACTCTGTGACCAGTGTCTGCAGGGTCTCTGAGCGCATCTTACTAACCTCCAGGACACTCTCATGGTTCACAGCCTCTGTGTCGTCGTAGCTTTTCACCACCTTGTTTGTAATGAGGGACAGGCCGAACACCCTCATGCCACAGTGGCCAGCAATCAGGACCTCTGGGGCCGTGCTCATACCTGTGGCATAAGTGACAGTTACAGAGTTCACTATGTGGTATATGACATGAATGCCTGATGTCAAGATATCAGAATAAATGCCCATTCAACTTGCTGTAGCAACATCAGGGTTTTTTGTTGGTTAGTAGGCTTGGGTAAGGGACCTCTGGGAATATTATGGTTTAGTGGATCATCACTGACTGACTGATCAGAACAAACATTGCTATCCTCACTTTCAAATTCTCTACAAAATGCCTTGTGAAAAACTGAATGTGAGGGAGGGATGGAAAAGTTTCACTGAAGCGGAAACAGCACAATCTAGTTAATCTGGTGTGAAAAGGATAATTTACTCATACTCAATAAACTAATCTGGTTCGGATTTGTGAGAGCTGCACACTAAGGGATCCGTACCGACTGCGTCCACGCCAAGTTTGTGTAAAAGGCGGGCCTCCGCAATGGTCTCGAAGTTGGGTCCTCCCACCATGCAGTAGACGCCCTCCTGCACAAACTGTGCATAGCCCATGCTCTTGCAGATGTCAAATGCCATGCGCCGCAGGTGTTTGTCATAAATTCCAGACATGGGAGGGAACCGAGGTCCAAATCTGAGGGTAAAGACAGAGTTATGGTTGCTGATGAAGTGAATGCTTAATTAATGATCAGATACTCTGCTGAGTGAGACACTGCTTTGAATAGCCCATTAATAATGAGTGATGCCAATTCACAAAGTTCCACTCATGGACATGAAGGGAATGTGGATGGGGGACACTGCTGCCAAAAATTCAGCCCAAATGAATGTCAGGGGCTCACAGTACTGCTCTCTGCCAATGTCAGGTCAGGTGCTCTGAGATTTTTTTTGAGGCTACATTACAACACGAAAAATCACATGATTTCCTTTGCTCTGGCATCTTTGATGTTATCAGTTTTGACGTGAAAAACAAGCATCCAATTAATGTTGACTAGAGGCCTTAGGATGCCACGTGAAAGTAATACTTTGAGGCCGGGCGGTTACAGTGTCAGCCGTGACGGATGTTGTAGATAGGCAGTAGGAGAGGAGCAGATACTTTTCTGCAGATTTGTAAGCTTTATAAACTATCATCAGATGGCTGAAGTTTCCGCGGAGGACAAACCTAAACAAACTTCTGTCATAGACACAGTATTATGTCCCACTCATCCCCATTGTAGAACATCAACTCACTTCTCTTCATTGGGTCCATTCAGAGGGTTCAGGCCCGCCAAACCCGGGAAATTGATGTGGTCCTTGATGACCATAATGTCACCACAGTGGTAGGTGTCATTCAGCGAGCCAGCCGCATTTGTGACAATCAGAGTTTCCACCCCTAGGAGCTTGAAAACCCTGATGGGAAAGGTAACCTACAAAAAGTGGAAGACAGAAGTCGGAAAGAAAAAGAGATGGAAAGATTGAATGGAAATGGTAAAAAACAAATGCAAACACTAAGAAGCACAGAGTGACGCAGCAAAAAAAGGGCCATGCACAGCCTGTGCATGTGTAATGGTTACATGGAGTACCTGGCTTTAAAGCAGAAATGAGCGCGGTGCATCCGGCCTCGCTAAGCTGACTACTGTACGTACGAGGGGCCATGTTAATGTCAACCTACCTTACGTAACATAATTCTCACAGACACAATGGCGGCATTGAAGAGGGAGGCAGTGCTGCCCAGCATGTGATGGAGGGCAGAATGGAGGCATGTGATCTGGCAGCAGTGGGGAACCGGGACCCTGGGCACCACCTTGCTCTCACATGCCTAGCCTACTAATTTACTTGCTCGCATTACTCCCGAACGTGGGCAAAATCTCCCATCAACCAGCCTCATCAGCATTTTAAAGGCACTGGCATGCCGTAGATCTGCACCCTCAAGGCTATTCAATTTGAAGCAATCTAACACAGATGCATGTGATGCCAAGCCAGTGCTTTGAAGGTATAGGACTGATTATGTATATACTGTATGGTGATATTTAGAGGAGAAGGAATCGAAGAGATCAGTGGTGAATTATTGGAATGGGTGACTTGCACCAGGCTACTTAAAGAGTTATTTTCTCATCATGCCAGCAGTTGAAAGATGGATATGCAGCTGAATTTCAGAGGAGTATTTATTTGTGGCAAAGAAAGGAGGAAAGAGGAGGAAATGAAAGGATATTCTTAGTCTTTCTGAGCTCACCTTGCACAGCGAGTGTCCCTCATACATGTGGAATCGTCCCTGCATACACACACACGTCTTCCCTTTGAGCTCCCCAAATACAAGTTTGCCAGCATGTCCTTGCACTGAAGAGGCAATGGTATGGTACATCACTAAGACAGTCATGCATAAATACACACACACACACACACACACACACATCATCCAACCTTTTCCAACCTTTTGCTCCAACACAGTGTGGTGCCAGCCTGTGATGTAACTTACAGTATGAGAAAAAGCATCTACATATCTAAAAGGAAGATACTTAAATCTGTGCTTGACATTTATTAGCTTTCAGAATTGTATAATTTTACAAGATTTGTTTTGCTCCGTCTATGCATCCTATGTTTTTTTTATATAAAGTGCCCCCATCTCACCTGTACTCTGTGGGAAGCCGGGGATGTCTCCATACTTGAAGGAATCCTGGCACTTGAGGGCGTCTGCCAGCAAGCCCAGCCCTGAGCCGCAGATGATTGCCACTTTAGGCCTGTGTTGTGTCTGGGAAAGAAGCCAGTCAGCTGTCCGCTGGTAGTCTTCATAACTGAGGTGAGACGAAGGAGGAAAGGAGGGTGTGTGAGAGAGAGAGGGAGGGAGGGAGGGACAGGGAGATAGAAAGTGAAAGAATGTAAAACAAAGACAGTGAAGACGTAAAAGAGATTCAGGAAAAAAAACAAAACATTGTCACCATGAAATAGAGGTATAACTGTGGGTAATATACTTTACACTGATCTCAAATAGAATTCTATTTGAGATTAGTGGTAATAGAGCAGTAAAAACAGTTAAGATAGATAGACGCCCAGCGGGTCTGACACAGAGATTTAAAGTCAATGATGCCCATAAAAACAAACATTGTCTGGCACAGAGAATGAGTAAAAATTCAGGCAGGCGACTGTCCCAAAGACGGTGAATACTAGCATTTACAGAGCAGGCATTCCTCTGGAGAATGTGGTATGCCTGAGGGGGGAAATAAAGGCACTGTGTGCTGAATAATGCTCCACAGTGGTCAATTTGGGCCACTACGTCAGAGATTGTTTGAAAGCATCCACACAACGTCAGGAAGATGCATTGTTTGAATCACTGTGTGAGTGCCATGCACAGACACACGAGGTCTAGCGGGATGAGATGCATGTGGAAAGGAATCTAGTTCACATGGACGATCACGCTGGAGCATTGCAAAGATGTAAAAAGGTCAAAAGGAGCATTAAAAGCAATTTTTGTACGTGGCTGAATTCTAAGGTCTAAGTCGATGCCGTGTTTATAAATCTGTTGGTTCTTTGTAAGCATGCAAAGTTAAAGACTTGCAAATACTTTACTTGGAAAAGCTCAAAAACTCTCTGATTAGGATTACGGATTACAATGTTCTCTTTGCCTGAGACATTATTACCGCCTCTTGTGCTCAACAGGGAATACTTTTTTTTTTTTTTTTACACCAGCATTATTCAACCAATGTCAGCACAGAAGGCATACTGAATAAAGTAACCAAACTGCCTCTGTGAGAAAGTAGAGAGACAGAATGTACACATTGTATGTTCCATCACCATGGCAGAGACAAGTGCAACTTACCAGATCTGATCCTTGCTATGCATATTTCACTTCTGAGGGTTCTCTGGGTCCTGACCAAAAGTCGTTAAAGCCAAAAGTTATGGATTCTGGGGGATCCAAACCGGTAGAAACTGGTTATGGGGACAAAAATCACTTGACAGTGTTGTTGTGAATGAACACTTACTCTCCAGTTCAGATATATTCGCTGTGGGCTGGACCAAATCACCAAACAAGGCTGCTGAGTGGTCACTACTGCTTATTGTAATCGTCCGTAACCAATGGAATGCCTCTGTGAATAAAGGTGTGTCAGAAGTTTAACCAGCTGATTGGATTTGAGGTCCAAATTGGTGCACAGTGAGTGATAGTGAGACATTTTTGGAAATATGCACAATTTCAAGCTTGGCAAACAAGTTTGCTAAAATCTGTTATGTAATGTATTACACACATTTTCAAACCAATTCCAAAGCAGATCTTCAGTTCACTTTATCAAAAAAGTATTCCATAGCCTACTGTAAATGATCTTTTCTCCGGAATTCCAGACCCCTAGTTTAAATATTGCTTATTAAAAAGAAAAAAATCTCCATCTTTTCCAAAACTAGAAATGTCACTCTTTGGTTTGTAAATGCTCTAGAAGTTTAACCCTATCTTTTTTAAAATGTTAAGGCAAAGTTTCACAACGCTATATTATTATTAATGAAGTCATGAAGAAGTTAACATGAAGTTATAGCTATGTCTTAATTAGAAAATGGATGAATATATTTGAATCTTATATTTAGAAATATACTGTATGTTATATAACAATCACAAATCCCAGTTATATTTATGGTATGGTTATTGTGATACCCTATATGTAACACTTCAGAGTAAATTTTCACCAATTTTCATCAATTATGCGATCTAAAGTTTTCATAATTTAGTCATGGGAGAAGTCTGAGTTCCCCTGTCTCCTGCTGGGGGTGTGGCTATCAGAAGATCCAGTTTGGTCCGTGAGGTCTTCAATTGATGCGCGGGCCAGGCCCAGCAGACGTCCGACATAGGACTGCGGGGCATGTGAGGCACATTACTACACCCCAAGCCCAAATCCAAACCATGGGACCGGTCAAATTAAATTTGAGTACCTCACAAGGTTGGTCAGAATACAAATCATTTGCTGCTTTTAGATGTTCAAACTATCTAGGCCAACAACCACTGATGAAAAACGTGTCAGATGTGTCAAACAGAGGATCAGCTGGTCCTTTGTGGATTAGGGTCCATTTCCTGATCATGTTGTCATTTATTAAGGATGCCTAATTCAGTATTATCCCAGGGCTGTGGTAGCATAGCAGTTACGGAACCTGGCATGCTATGGCTTGGAAATTGAGGGGTCCGAATCCTTGTTGCCACCACCGTGCCCTTGAGCAACTTAACAGGCCTTGAACTAATTTATAGTTGACAAATAGGCTACAAGTCACTTTGGATAAAATCATCACCTAAATGGTGAGAAAGAATGATAAAGTAATGAAAACGCTATATATACTAAAACACACAGGTTGAGTATGATTGCAACACCTGTCAAAGTGATTTCGCAAACATTAGTAATTAAAATAATCCCAATCATCAGGTAAAAAAAAAGGCGCTAGGATCAATATTTCCCCAGTTCTCTGTAATTTCTCTGGCATCTCTACATGCAGACCTGGATCCATGCAGCTATACACCCATTAGCATCTAGTTGCCACAACGACCAGATTGCAGTAGGAGTCACATCTGCCACAAGCAGGTGCCGTTGGCAGCCAGCCTAGATGAAAGCTAGTTCAGAAAGGTCAAAAAAGAGTCATGTGTATTTGTCAATTCTCATGCTCAATTACAAACTTCATGTCTCGTTCAGGTCAGATCCTTAAAAATGATTGGATGGAAATCTAGATGGATGTTGTGAAAAATACTTTAGATTACTTTGCTGGAAATTTCGCTTGAAATATGTATGTTGTGAGTACATTGTGGTGATAACTATAAGGCTGAAGTAGCAAAATGATCAAACTGGACAAGACCAGCTAATGCATAGACTGATATAAGATAAAGTTGGGAATCGTGTCCAGGATAATGGAAAAATAAGATGCCATATGACTGATAGCCAGTGTCTGCATGTGCATGAACACACTACACTTTACTGAAGACGTTTTGTCAACCTGACCTGAGTTTCTCAGGTAACGGGGATCACAGCAGATAAACTCGGCAGCCAGCGAGGGGAACATCACCTTTTACAGCTTTCCCTTGGGAACACTTGACTCAACACCCAAATATTTACATCTCCTGAGAACTCAGCCTTCGTTTTCTCACAGTGCAGTCACAAATGTGTGCGAGTGTGTGCATGTCTTTTTTCAAAATAGAGCGATATACAATATAGTTGCGAGCAAGCATGTGCACACGTGTTGAGTTTATACATGCCATGTGCATGCATCTGTGTATGTTAACTCTGTGTATGTGTGTGTGTGTGTGTGTGTGTGTGTGTGTGTGCACACACACTAGTATGCTTTCATGTGTGTATGTGTCTACCACTTTTCCTCCCAGGGACGACCGTTCTCAGAGACCTCAGAAGACTCGACTGGCCAGTGCAGCCGGGTCAGCCCTAACTGGGTTCACGTGAAGGATACGCTACGAGTCAGAGACCACAGTAATGAGCAGGGCATGCCTGGCACTTGACGGGGGTAATCGCATTACAAACAGAACAGCTGGTACTCCATCTCTCCCTCTTTTATTCTCTCACCATCCTCTGCATTCTCTCTTTTATATTTTATTCCTCACCTTCTCTCTATTCTCATTTTTTAGTTGCTGAATTGTACAGTACATCCCTCGCTCCTGACTTTTTTCTCAGTTCTGCATCCCTCACACCTGACTATCTTTTCATACTGTAGGTTTAAGCTCCATCTCCTGCCTTCTTTAGAGTAACTCTCATCTGTTACCCCATTTTCCATCTCTCTCTCTCTCTTTCTCTCTCTCTCTCGGTTTCTTTCCCTTCAGTCTCTCCCATCTTTCCTCATCTCTCTCTTCTTCTCTATATCCCTTTCCCCTCCTCCTTGCTTCCCCTTCTCTCCCTTTCCCCACATCCCTCTCCTTTATTCTCTTTTCTCTCCCCTCCTTTTTCTCCCTCTCGCTTCCCCTCTCTCTCTCTCTCTCTCTCTCTCTCTCACACACACACACACCCACACACACTCACTCTCTTTCTCTCTCACTCTGTCCCTCCCTCCTGGTGAGTTGTGATCTGTACCATATGAGCTCCATGTGATTTCCTCCAGTGGAATTTGATGGCTCGCCTCAAGCCGCCTCTGACTCTGCTTCCCACATGAGCCCAGTTAGATATTCACACCGAACTAGCAATGAAGCTCTGGAGTAAGAGAGAACGCCTCCTCCATACGTGACTGTTTGATGTGTATCGTTGTCACGCGCTAGCCTGGCTAACACCAATTTAAATCTAAACATTTTCTCATAGGGGACTTCAGGTTCCGTTTGTCCTTCGTGCATCGTCTTGCCGTCTCTTGCCGTTCCCAAATTTCGGCCATGTTCTCCCATGGCCATGGGTATTCCCAGGCTAGTCACGCGCAGTAAAGAGATCATCATCGTCTCTATTTTGGGTTTTGTTATATATTTATTTCTGCAGGACAGAAAGACAGATAATTCATTCAGATAGTATTGTGCAACCGAGTTATCAGTTAGGCAGACAGAACATGAGCCACATCAAATCTCTAGACTGCAGATGACAAATCGGACAAAATGTGACCTAAAGTTTGACACGCGTGTCAGACTCTTTTCTCTGCAGACACTTTGGACCACAAGGGATCAAAGCACCCAGACAATTCAAATGTAACACAGCCTGTTCTGTATAGTGCTGTATTGTGTTAGTGACTTTGATCTCTACATTCTTGTCCAGCTCCTCTGTGGACTGGCACTGTGCCAGTTATGACTGTCTCCTCTAGGCTGTCCTGTCCCCTTGTTCCTGCTTCTTTCCCAAACTTGTCCCACGCTGCTTTGCTGCAAGTTTTGTCACTCAGTACGGGCCACTCTAAGGGCAGCCAGAAGCATAGAGTTTGGTGTGAAATGTGCCCGATGCAAGTCGTGCTTGGTGTCATGTCTCAGGGCAAGGAGTATAAGGGTATCAGTTATAGGCCAAAAAAGGTCAATCTTGGTGAAGAAAAAAGTTTTAATTAATATTACAGATTATGAAAAATAAGGTTTAGATTTCCAGGAAAACCTGAAAATTATTTTATTATTGGGGAGGTGTGTAACAGATAGAATGTCCACTAACATTTTATTTGAATGTCTATAATAAAGTGACAGCTTGTTCTAAACATGACTTACATGGTGTATCAAAAAACACTGATGACATTTAATTAATGTTTATGACTGCTGTCATTAAGTGTCATTTGGTTTTTGTAATGTAAAGTGGACGCTGTTTGTGATGCAGACATTACAAAAACAACAATTATAATTGACAACAATTATAAACATTACTAAAGGGTTATTAATGTACATCATATATGTCACAGCATGTTTATGACAGGCTTATGTCACTCTTATATAGATATTTTCAAATAGCTCAAAAAAGTCGCTCTAAGGAAAACTGTCCCTGAAATAATTGATAGATGGCAAATGTTACTAGCTCTGGATAAAAGCGTCGTCTAAAAACATAAATATGAATATAAATGTAAATGTTATTCCTGATTCGCAAGAAATAAGTCACATTCCAGTGTCTGCTTAAATTATTCAAATGAAAACAATGGGCAATTAAAATACAAGCTAAAAGCTCAAAGAGTCTGAGTTAAAGTGACAGAGTTTGAAAAAGCTAAGCAATCTCACCAGAGCCCTCAAAAATGTTCACACACAACTCAACTTTTCAGCCATTTCACTGGCTTCTTTGACCAGTGAGCCAAAGAAATATCTCCATGCCCAAATCCCACTCGTGAAGGCCTTCCCCAACCTGCACCCCCTGGTCTGGCGTCAGCAGGACCTGATTATGGCTGAGTGGCTGTGAAAACGTGCCTGGCATTTCTCGTGCGTGAGGTGGCTTCACGTGACCCACAATACGCACAGTATGAGCCGTAAAATTGGTAAGATCATGTGAGGCTGAGGAGTAATTGGAAAGCTGGTGCTCGGTGTGTGCTGAGCTGCTTGTGACTCCTCCATCAGCCGCTTGTCTCGTAAGGACAGTTGATGTGTGTGTGTGTGTGTGAGTGTGTGTGTGTTTGTGTGTGTTTGTGTGTGTGTGTGTGTGTGTGTGTGTGTGTGGGGGGG
>JASCQY010000232.1:4336869-4347659 GCA_030264315.1 Sardinella tawilis
CTCCTGCTGCCATTGCTGCTGCTCCTGGGTGTCTGGTCCTTAAACCTTCATCTGTGCTCATTATCTCCTCAACCATTCGAAGTAATCCACCGACCGCACACAAATAAACACACACACACACACACACACACACTTGAAAATTCACAGTCATGCTTTTCTTAGGGGTCTCTAAATGGCCAGATTGCCATCTGTTCGTGTGTGCCATTGTCCTCAAGTCATTCATTTACATATTTGTCTTTCCATTTCTGTATCTGCAATGATGGGAGTGACTCACTTCTCTTGCCGGCATGGCTGTAAGTGCTGCCTCGCACGCCTCGTGACCAGGGACTGCTCTCAGGGCTTCCAAGGGTGGACTCACTGCTTAAAGCAATTGAATAGCGCTCAATTATGTAAAGTTTTCATGAAACACATTAAGAGGTTAAAGCGTTCATCTGACTGCACTGTGACCTTGTGTAGGCCTTGTGTGAATCTACCTAGCAATGGCCACTGGTTAGGTGACTGAAGAACCTCACTGATTCTTTCAGTTTATTTATTCTTTCACTTTATTCTATTTACTCTGTTTCCTGAAGTTATCGTCACTGTCTGGCTACTTATGATGATAATACTGTAGCATAGAACACCATACACAAGCATCAGTCATACCCAAACAGAGAGCTGGACAGTCTGCTGTCTTGTTTTAGCATCTGGTTAATGGCTAATGAAAGGACGTGTGTGTGTGTGTGTGTGTGTGTCTGTGTCTATGTCTGTGTCTGTGTGTTTCTGTGTGTGTGTGTGTTTCTGTGTGCGTGTGTGGTGTGTGTGTCTGTGTGCAGGAGGCCCAACTACAGACACCTGTCATCCCTGAGTCTCTTGTTTATCACCCGCCGGGTGTGGTAGGTGCATAGCAGACACATACTAACCCACATGTAGACATGCCCCTCCATGTTGGCCTTCACAGTTGCTTACCAACAGATTTGGTCAGTGGTCATGTCTAAAATTATTCTTGAATATATTTTTGCCTTCATAAAAGTTGCCAAGGGTCATGGTAACTTGTATCACCATACACCATTTGCCAACATCAAAGAGACATATTATTTATGACTTTCCTCCATGTTCCTCTGAAACAGGAAGTTGAAAGAGAAGTTTTGGGTGCCAGATACTTGCTTCAACTTCGAAGAGTGTAATTAAATTCCATGCAGAAGTACAGAGAATAAACAAACAAACAACAAACAAGCACCACCACCACCACAACAACATTAACAAGAGATAGAGACGCACAGATGGGTCTGAGTGACACAGGGGGCAAACTGCCTCATTGCCAGAGGCTCTGTGCCCCCAAAACGCTCACCCCTCCCTCGCCCTGTGCTGCCAGGAGGGCATAGCTGGAGGGAGGCCCACTCCAGGCCAAAACAAGGGCCTCACGTACCCGTCTGGATGCTATAAATGTTAATAAATGGATTAATGACTGGGGCCTCTCTCTCTCTCTCTCTCTCTCTCTCTCTCTCTCTCCCCCTCTCTCTGTTTCTCCCTCTCTCTCTCTCTCACTCATTCTCCTCTCACTCAGTCACATGAGAAGGCACACCCACACATACACAAATCTACACTCACAAATGCACACACACAAACACACACACATACACAAGCAAACACACTTTGCAGTTCTTGTCTGTCTTCTGAGATACACTGTGTCACACTCACACTCACACACACACACACGCACACAAAAATACGCACACACACATTCACACCCTCCATCTGCCTCCAGGTGTGTGTGTGTGTGTGTGTGTGTGTGTGCATGGACAGATCAGCCATCTCTCCTCGGCTGGCTAAACTGCCCCAGATCAGTGGTGGTGCAGTTGTGCCGCAGCCTGTCTGCAATAAAGCTGACATTTATCTTTTTGATTATTCGGCCTATCACGGCCCACAGACGCACGCCGCAGCGCTCCACCGCAGCCGGCTCTGGGCTTTTTACATGGAAATGCATTGTAATTACCACACTGCATGGCACTGATATTTGCTCAGGGATAACTAAATGGCCTGGGATTAGAAGCAGGGCCACTTTTTTTTCAGATCCACTGCAGAAAGAGATGGAGAAGTTTTTTTCTATTTCTTTTTTCATTTAAAGGCAGAGGGAGAGGGGGAGTGAGAGAGGAGGAAAAGAAGAATCAGAGAGCGCAAGAAAAAGAAAAAAAAAGAAAGAGAGAAAGGAAAAAAGGAAGAGAGGAGGGGAGGAACGGGATTTGAGCAGGGGGTGTGAAGACGGCGAGTTGTGGCGCTGAAAGCGGCATCTGCTGCCACTGGGCTCCGTTTTACACCATTACAGCCCCATTATCCACCTGCTAAATCACACCGGAGAGCAGCCAGCCCTCCGAGCTCTAAGCGCCACTCTCACAAAGAAATAAATACACAAAGACCACATATCAATTCCCCCGGCGATGCTTTAACAAAAGTGAGTCCTTGCCGTTGTTGCTGTGTTTTCTCTCTGTCTTTCTGAACTACATGTGAAGAAAGTCGCGGTCTACGTACATTTGATTTGATATGTAAATGACGCTCGTGTCATTTGTATAATCAGAGCCCAGAGCATGTTTCTGCTGCAGCTTGATTAGTGGACATGCTGATCTCATGTGTTTCCATAGAGACCGATGACAATGGTTCCAGCTGAGTGGATCCTCAGAATAAGAGGAGACGATTATCTATGATCACACACCACTTTCTCTACAGTATGTGACTCGCTAACACACACACACACACACACACACACACACACACACACACACACAGAAAAAAAAACGACGCATGCCATAAATACACCAATAAACAATTACCGATAAGGAACAATTTAAGAGAATGAACAACTTAAAGTGGTTTAATTAAATAATGACAAACAAAATTTCCTGAAGTAAAAAAGCACTTGAAAGCCCTGTGGGTGTATATCGACCCAATTCAATTTCCAGCTATCCCTGATGGGCGTGCCTGCCTGGCCCATGATCGACAGCTTAAATGCCTCAGAGTAAAATCTGGGACAGAGGACACTCACAGTCAAATGCCACGGTAAACTGTTTACCATCACATTCAATAAATAATAGTCTGCGACCCGAACAATTAGCTGACCCCAGCATTGCGTAATGGTTGAGTTTTTGGCAGAGACCTCCCCTCAGAGAATCTCACAGCACCATGTCCCATTCAATTATTGACAGCAGAAAAATGTATTAGCCTGTTCCAAATACTTGTACTAGTAAGCTTTTATCTCCTTTTAATGGGGTTTGAGAGGGTAATTTGACAAGTGCCGCTCTCAGAATAACAATGCGATCTCTTTCTGGACAAACTCGTCATAAGGCAGGATGAGCGGTGACGCTTTAAATTACAGCCTGTGAAGTACTGGGTAAGGAGTAGGTAAGAACAATATAACGAAGAGTAATAAGGATATACTTTGTGTGTAATGTTTGCATAACTACAAAGTAAGAATCAGGCAAGTCATGAGGATGAAGCGTAGAGAACTCTCTACTGCATGCTGTCTAGACTGCTGCTGATGAGATTTGGTGCATCTGAAATTGTAAGAATAGCACACCTGAAACTGTATTAGAAGTGAAAGCTATCTAATGGTCAGGCTGTTCATCGATTCTTTAAAGATAAACGTGACTTGTAGGCAGGGTGAGATAGGCTATTATAGTTAGCCCATGGGTAAAATTGATGCCTGCATTGTAGAAGGCAATATGGTAACAGATTAACCAGATAACATTGATAGTTTGTGTTATTCATGCAGTAAGCACTCTATAATTCATCTCTCGACACATTTTGTTACGTTGATCTTACCGTCTCCATACCTACAGTAGTACTCCACGGGCTGTAATTTAAAGCGTTACCAGATGAGCTGACAGCAGTGACTACATTACTGGCAGATAAGAAGCCAAGCTTATGACATGGTTCCTGATTCAGGGCATATAGGTCCCATGTTTATGTGGAGCAATGCCTATGCTGATGGCCTTAATTGTATGTGTAAAAAAAGCATAGAGTACAACAGCACAAACAACACAGAGGGTGACAGGTCAAGCAGGAAATCAATGTATTGACTGGATCCACTGATTCTGAACAGATCAAACGACCCTTAAGCGAGTCTGTTGGCACATAACAAGATCAGTCTGTGAGCGCACATCGAGTTACTCTGTGGTTTGGCAGAAAACAAGGAAGACCTTGAGAACTGCACCACTTTCAGCTTTCAGACAAGTTCAATGGCTGGACATGTTTTGACAGTTAGAAGGCCTTTTTTCTGAGATATAGTATTACTGTTAAGACTCAGCAACTCACACTACTATTACTGTATGCAATGTGTTTAATAATTGATGTTATTACATTCCTATTTATTATAATATATATTTAATTTGGTTGCTACACTTTACCTGACAGACAGCCTTCTGGTAGGCTATATTCTGTCTTTCAGTCAATTACTGAGACTTTTTCAGGGAACATATTTAAAAACATTTCGCTGTGCACCTAGTTAACACTTTCTGTGTGTGAGTGTGTGTGTGTGTATGTACGTGTGTGTGTACTGTATATGCGTGCACATGTGCATGTGTGTGTGTCATTCAGGAGAAACAATAAAAGCTTATTAGACATTCAGTGGCGGCTGACTAGCGGGGCGATGACAGTTCTCCTCCGTTAGCTGTCACACATCACAGATCCGTGCACGCTAGCATGTCTGGCACCCACACGCTTGGGACCGGATGGCGAGGAGAGAGATGGAGAGAGAGAGAGAGAGAGAGAGAGAGAGAGAGAGAAAAGTCTGAGAGGGAGAGACAGACAGACAGAGACAGCGAGAGCGAGAAACAGAGTGAGAGGGTTCCGTCTCCGGGGGCCCAACCCGTATCTGCTGAAGGGTTAACGAGCTTCTTGTGATTTTTTCTCCTAATTAACACATTAATCTTATGAATAAATGTAAATGGCGACGGGCGTCGGCAGCCGTGTGGCGTGGCGTTTCGGCGCTCGCTCCAATCATTAATCACCTACGTGCGCCACACCACGCTTGCCAGGAGGTGCAGCTGCACAGAGGAATTCTGGGAGATCCGGTGACAGGTCACATTTAACCCCAGCCAGCATATGTCATGTGCGTCTCTTCCTCTCTCTCACTCTTTCTGTCTCTTTCCTCCTCTTTTTCTCCCTCTGTGGAACAGGGGGGTGGGGTGGGGGATGGAGTGGTGGAGTGGGTGTCGGGATGTGGTGTAAAACCTCACTGGTTCATTAATAGATGTGACGGCTAATGCTCATTCAGGCTTGAAGAACATCTCATCAGGCAAACATTTAACCAGCCACTTTTTGTCTGGGGAGATTCTACTCATCATAAAGCCTCTGTAGCTTTATGCTCATGAGGTTTGCCTTATTCCTTTAGAAGCTTTATACTGTAGAGTTTATTTTGCGCCCCCCCCCCACCACCACCACCACATTTCGTCACCACACCACAGAGTAAAAAGATTGGAGGAAAAACATCGACTGGGCTTCATAAATCTAAAAAGCTGATGGAATAAAATGTCATTGAGGCCTTCCAGGTTCAGACCCCAGGTGAAGCAACGCTGAAATCCCATTAACTAATACACTGCCCTCCAGCTTGGCCAGTTGGCACCGCCGAAACACCATCAATCCAAATCATTGGAGCAAGCTGGCTGGTCCAGCCGGTGACACTGGGCCTGGCTTTTTTTTTTTTTTTTTTTTTTACAGACTTAACATAACTGATTATTCCATCTGATTCTAACTACATATTGGCCTAATCCTTAAGAACGAGGTTTAGTCTTTTAATGCTCCAAAGAATGTAGTTCAATTGTGGGTAAGGATTCCATGGCAGCATTGCAGAGAAATAATAGACTGAAAAAAAGAAATAAATAAACAGAGAGCCCCTCCCTCCTCCTGCCACCCTCCCAACCAACCCCATCCCACCGCCTGGTCTAACAAAAGCTGCCCCATATGCCCCACTATACCACAATTCAATTTCATATGATGACCATGATCTGGTCAGGAGAGATTAGGGATAGGGATTAGCATATTGTTTCTTTAGTGACACAGGGCAGGCAAGCTGTACAGTCGGCAGCCATCGACATAATCCAGGGAGGAGAGTGTGTGTCAATCTAGGTCTGAGCGAGGAGGGGGGTGACATCCACAGGGGGAAAAAAAGGGAAAAGAAACGGAAGAAGTGAGGGAAAAAAAAAAACAAAAAAAAAACTGCTGACCTATACCGATACTTGAGCTTTAGCTACAGGCGACGGACTGCAAGCCCAGGCACTGCTCTGCTGGCGATAAGCACCTGAACACAAGCAACTGGAGAATGAGATTCGTGTCCAGCGTTGAGCAGCGAGAACCACCCTAGTGCAGGCACAGATACGCATCCCGCTGCACTAGGCAGTATTGGGGCATTAAAAGGCAAGGCAGTGGCAAAGCCAGGCCCGATTGTTCTGCACATCACATTCACAGAGGCCCTGTCCAGAGAGACAAACACACACACACACAAACACACACACTCACACACACTATCAGACATACAGAGCCACGCAAGGCTGCCTCCACTCTGTTTGTTTGGATTACTGCTTAGGCAACAACTTTAGTAGTGTGTGTGTGTGTGTGTGTGTGTGTGTGTGTGTGTGTGTGTGTGTGCGTGCGTGTGAGTGTGTGTGTGTATCAGTTTGATAGTTGGCATGTGGGCTTGTGTGAGTGTGTGTTTGCCCATTGTGTTTGTATCAAGAGTGATTTTAGGGCTTGTATGAATGTGAAGTGTTTATGCACAGCTCAATGTGTGTGTGTGTGTGCTTGTGTGTTTGTGGGTATTGGTGTGTGAGTTTTTCTTTTAAAATATATGAAGATCTTTTTATAGCTCCATGGTACAAAAATCCAGAGAAAACTACCTCGTTCGCCCGCATCAGGAGGTAAACAACCAGGCGGCCTCATGCCTCGCCTTGGGAAGCCCCCCCGCTGCTTGCCAATTCCGGCAGACGGGGGCTGCCTTTCCCCCTACACTCCCCACGGGGGTCACAGCGCATTACGACAGAATTGAGCAGAGCGGAGGGGGAGGCCAGGGATGATGGGGGTGGGTGTGGGTGTGGGTGAGGGGGTGCGGTGGGGTTGGGTTGAGTTGGGGTGGGTTTGGGTTTGGGTTTGGGTGGAGAGATGGGGAGGCTGTGAGGGACTGGGTTGGGGAGGGACTGCTCTCTATACAGTAGTTGCGCCTGTTTGTCAAGGCAGACTTCAGCGTAACTGTTTTTAATGCGGGCCTGGTTGCGAGCACCGGCGGCCTGCAGGGCTGGACCGGGAGAAGGCATTACGGTGGATCAATGCGGCCGATTGCTTTCCTCCCACTCACTGTGAGTTAGCCATGCACTGCAATGTCAATTATCCACTGTAGCTTAGCGACACTTCTCCTCATAGATCTGTATACATACAGTAGCCTACTGTACAGGCGCATGTACACGACACCCCAACAACAGTTTGCCATGGAGACTGGCCTTAAGTGTGGGTCTGAAGCTGTACCTTACCACTCACAAACAGAGATAAGGAACAGGTTACACTTCATCCCTCTGCTGTATATAAACAAATCATATTGCATTTACAGAATTAGAAACATATCCATAATGGTTTGCATGGGTCATGAACAGATCTTAAAAATATACGCTAAAGATAGCATACACGATAAAGCACAAGGTACACATATGACAACCATACAAATATAGAAGAGAATTACAGGATTGTGATAAAATATATAAGTATATAAAATATATAAGTACTTAAAGCTCAAAATATCCAAATGTTTGATGAGGCTTCTATTATCACCATTGTCACTAACGTCACTAACTGTCTTGCATGAAATGCTGTCAAATACTCTTTATGTAATTATTCTCTATGGAACCTCATAGTTGTTTACAAGGCAATACAATAGCTTGTAGTGCCTACACTTAAACATTACATAAAACAAACAGGTAAAAGTACAGTTTATGAATAGTTAAGCATATTTGTATACACTATGTCCACTGGGTAGAGCAATAGTAGTCATGTTGAGTAAGTGAGTAATCACACACAAATCTGGCTCTTTTTTCCTTCCTCCATCTCACTGTATCCCCCCTCTCTCTTTTTCTTTCCATCTCTCTCTCTCTCTCTCTCTCTCTCTCTCTCTCTCACACACACACACACACACACACACACACACACACACACACACACACAACAAAATAAACAAAGAGAGAGAGAAAGAGTGAAAGAGAGAGAGAGAGAGAGAGAGAGAGAGAGAGAGAGAGAGAGAGAGAGAGAGGCATTACAGTAAGCTTGAATGTGTGCTCCTCTCCTATCCTGGCAAGGCAAAGTGAGGGCTATAGGAACAGACAGGCTGATTTGTAGCCATGCTGCAGCTTGTCTGCTGCAGTCTGGTCTCTCTGCAGTGGCCAACTCCTCGTATAACCTCATAAAATCAATCCCATCCGTGTTATCAAAACATCTTACAACCAGGCCAACAACTACAGCACTGCAACAGTATGGAGATCACACTGACCGACCACAAATGAACCCAGAGTGTCTAGAGTATAGTGAGCTGCTGTTGCTGCTGCTGCTGCTGTGTGTGTGTGTGTGTGTGTGTGTTTGAGTGTTTGAGAAAGAGCCAGAGAAACCATGTGTAGCCAAGAAGCAGTATGTATATGATTTCCTGTGTATCAATGTGTGAGAGAGAAACAGTGTGTGTGTTTGAGTGTGTTAGTGTGTGTGTGTGTGTATGCGTGTGTGTTTGTGTGTATGCGTGTGCATATGCCTCATCTGCTTTGCCCCGCATGCACTGTTCAGGTATTGTATTATTGCCATGCAAGCACTTACGTAAATCAATTACAAATGATCAATCAATATATGGAGGCTTATAAGTTTAGCACAGGTCGTCATCCATCGATATCTGACCTGCGTTACACAGAACGAGAGCTCTACCGTACTATTGGCATAAAGCATTCACTTCAGGAAAGACTGGAGCTGAAGACCGCTTGCCGAGTTGCCTGGTGAGATAACACAGAGTAGACAGACACCAGCACCTCCTGGCACTCGTCCAACATTCAAATAGGTCTAGTACAAGATTGAGTTTGTCAACCCATGCTAATTCAAGTCAAACAGTATGGTCCCGGCTACATTCCTTTAGCATGAGCGCGGGAGAGATTACATAGCAATGCAAAATACACAAAGCGAACTTTCTATTTTTCCCAGCACTTGCTGAAAAAATTCCTAGGCAGAGAGGTAATGCTCAGAAATGAAGTATAATTCCAGGTCCTCTGGCTTTTTGGTTCCTGGATCGGTGGGTGGTCACTGAAATCAATCAGTCACAGAATGTGTTGTTCTGAACTTGGCCATTAACCCTATGCCTGCAAGTGCAGATCCTACAGTATACACACACTTACCAGCACACCCACACACACACACACACACACACAAACATGGTCAGACACACACTCTCACATCATACATATTTGATCACCACCACATTAGTGAAAAAAAAAAATCAATTTCCAGTAACAGTATTCACAGAATCAGGGTGCAATAAGACCCCTTGACTGTAAACTAGAAAGCCTCAGCTCCTGGACCAAGGACAGACTGGCAAGCTGTCTGAGTGTCAATTTGTGTGTGTGTGTGTGTGTGTGTGTGTGTGTGTTTGTGTGTGTGTGTGTGTGTGTGTGTGTGTGTGTGGGTGCGTGTGTGTGTGTGTTGGATAGACAAGAAGAGATAGGGCTGCTGGGATGTGCTGTGAGATGTGCTCCTGATTATAGCTGTGTTATTGTAACTGTGTAACATGTGTGTGTACAACATATCCTCCTTTATTTTTCTTGTGTGCATGTGTGTGTGTATGTGTGTGTATGTGTGTGTGTGTTTCCACATGTGTGTGGGTCCAGTGAGAGGGTGAAGGCGCAGCTGGCCATCACTCAGGCCTGAACTTCACATCAGAGCGAACCCCAGCAGGCTCCCATCAATACTTCATCCCTGCCATCAGTGTGTGTGTGTGTGTGTGTGCCTGTTTGTGTGCACACTCACCGACCGACACTGGCATTTCACAGGTCACCACGCACTCAGCAGGCACCCTGTGCCATTAAAGCCCCTCTGACGCACAGATAATCATACACACACACACACACACACACACACTCTCTCTCTCTTTTATGTGCATAGATAAATACACCTATAGGCCTACAGTCACACACACAGAAACACACATATGAAAACTCACACACACACACACACACAGGAGTCTTTTACCAATAGATCCACAGGCTAAAGTGAGTCAGGAGAGACAGCTCAGCGCTCGCTGGCCTCTGATAGATTTATGGCCTTTGACTTGCACGGCGGAGCGGCAGCGGCACTTCGTTACTCCTCTCCTTCACAGGTGAGGCTGAGGTGATGTCACCAGGCCAGCGGGAGGGGTGCCTCTCCGGACAGACACTAGTGCTGAGTGATGAGCCTTCCTGGCAGCTGTCACTTGCAGAGCCAGAAGCGTGTCACGGCCTGTACCGTGACTCAGGGACCACGAGGAAGAAGAGGGAGCTTTTGCCCTGTCTGACATTCCTCTCAAACGCCTTCATTTAAAAAAAAAAAAATTATGATCTTTTTGTATGATTTATATATTTTTTTTGTTTTGAGTTATGATACATTCCCAAACCTGTGGGGGCTGATAATACTTTTAAAAGGATCAATATGTCCTCAGGTACTGGGCCAGAGCTTTTAAAAGGACTACTGTAATTCCGTGACAAGACCTTCCACATAATCAATGGCTAACTTACTGTAGAATTCCTTGGGGTTTGAATCTCTTTATATGCTGTATG
>JASCQY010000232.1:4387832-4401769 GCA_030264315.1 Sardinella tawilis
TCCTATAAACACACTCCTCAACCTTGTAGACAGCCTTCCCAGAAGAGTTGAAGCTGTAATAGCTGCAAAACGTGAACCTACACCATATTGAACCCTGCGGGTTAAGAATGGGATGGCACTGAAGTTCATACGTAAGTCAAGGCAGGCGAGCAAATACTTTTGATAATATAGTGTAGGTAGGTAGGTACTGTATACAGTACAGACCAATCTCAGATGGCAAAGCCAGGCTAGGACATAAGCTGAATGTTGACGGTGTGGATTTCATGGCAGAGGTAACGAAGAGATCGAAGAAGATGCTGAAGAGCTATTTACAAAAGTTCACTCACAAGTTCAACAGCTAGAAATACAACTGCATGCTATCTGTCTTACATCCTTTTATCTCTTTCAGCTTTCTGCTTCAAAACAAACAAGCAAACAAGCAAAAAAAAAAAAACGGTGAGTGCACCGTGTGTGCACATCTCATATTCTCTTTAAATGTATACTTTTAAAAATGTCTAGAGACACCCCTGGTGTGTCTATGCACTTTCTTCTTTACATTTTTTTTTTCCTGACTACCATTCCTTTTTTGAGTTTCCCCCAACGGCAGGCTTATTAATTTCACCGTAATGTGCAGTAGGCTATAGGCCTGGTGAACAAGACCTTGGGAGCATTACACTGTAGACCTCTGGGACGCCCCAGTGGGAACACCATGACTAGTTCTATGTTGTAGCTAAGTGTTAGTGCCTTACAAATACTATTGTACATTACATTTGCAAACCACAAAAAAATGTCTGAGGATGGTGGATGGTGGATTGACTTGACATGAATTTCATTAGAGTTTCTGTCTTGAAATACTGTTGGACCTCAGATTTCTACCGTTCCCGCTTTAATACTGGTAAAATGGTAAACTTGTTCTGGCCATTAAAACTGATAAATAACATCTGATTCTATTAAGGAACATGTACAACCAGGCCAGTGAGAGGGAGTGTATCAAGAGAGGGGCTCAAAGTACATATATTTGCGAAAGTGGTAGTAGCATTGTCACTGCAGTGAATCCCAGGGACAAAAAACAAAAGGAAGTAAACTCAGTATTTTAGTGATAGTCTAAGGGTGTGTGTGTGTGTGTGTGTGTGTGTGTGTGTGTGTGTGTGTGTGCTAGCATCTGTTTGTGTTTATGCCTGAGCATGTTGTTTAGATTATTTAAAGTGTGTGTGTGTGTGTGTGTGTGTGTGTGTGTGTGTGTGTGTGTGTTAGTAGTGCAATGACAGCTTTCTCACCGTGAGGGTGGTAGCACTGCTCTGCTGTGGTGTGGGAGCAAACCTCAGTGGAGAGCTTACCAAATAGCCCCATGCATAACAGTCAGCTTCCTGTTTGTATGTTTGCTACCTGCTAACAAGTGTGTGTGTGTGTGTGTGAGAGAGAGAGAGAGAGAGAGAGAGAGAGAGAGAGAGAGAGGTACACTGGTGACACCACAGAGAGCAAGACAGAAAAGTTTAAAATACAGTAACAGACAGGAAGAACACATTCACTTTATGTGTTTATCTGAGCATGTGTGTGTGTGTGTACAGTATGTGTGTACTGTATGTGTGTGTGCAAGAAAAAGAGAGAGGCAGCTGCTCATGCTCAGCAGGAGTTCACAGCCAATCTGCTCAAAACACGCACACACAAACGCCTTTGCAATGTACACACATACACATAGCCTACCCTTCAATCAGTTGCCAGTTACATACGCCAGTTACATAAACCTGACCCACTCCTTCAGACACACACACACACACACACACACACACACACACAAACAAAGACTCAAAGCTCTGCAAAGACATCACACAACTAAACTAATCCAAATTCATTAAAGTTTTAAATTACAGACTCAAAATCATCAATTTTCACAGTCTAACATACAGTACCACACACACACACACACACACACACACACTCCTGTTCACCCCTTTATCTCCCTGAGCGGTGCTGGTGTATATCTAATCCCTTACACACAAACAGCAACAGCAGCATAACACACACCAGATGCAGAACGCTGCATCATCAAGGGATTCACTTCACACACACACACACACTTTCAGTCGTTCTTACTGCATTCAGACTCTCATACCGCACATCAACATACATCACATAACGGCAAAGTAAATACACATTTACAGCACACATTTGTTCTCATAATATACATGTTTTCCCATATTGATATGACCTTGTGAACATGCTTGTGTTAGACTGTGCATATTGAGCTGTTAAATATGTTCCATATGAAATAAAACCATGTGCGGATTATAAGGACCAGGTGATAAGTCTCTGTAAGGTGAGGATCTCTGATATCGTGTTTGTCCAAGCAAAGTGAAGGAGGAAGACAGGATATGAGATACTCTGATGATTATATGACATTCCTGTCGACTGCGGTGGGTAGAGGCAGGCAGATGTGTGTGTGTGTGTGTATGTGTGTGTTTCTGTGTGTGTCTCTGTGTGTTTGTAGAGAAGAGAGCACAAAAATGAGCATGTGGCAGAACCTGATGGTCTGGGGCCAGAAGGCGCACACTGCAGCAACAACACACTGATGAGCAGATACACACACACACACACACACACTCACATATTCATCTGTGTGTATATGTCATCTGTGTTGTACTCTATAACTCCAATGACAGCCAGTGCTGTACCCATCTGTAGGGATGTGCGATGATCCAGTATCAGTCATTCACAGATCTCTCTCTCTCTCTCTCTCTCTCTCTCTCTCTCTCTCTCTCTCTTTGTCTCAGTTTGACTCTCTCTCTCTCTCCTCTCTCTCTCCCTCTCCCTCTCTCTTTCTCACTTTGACTCTCTCTCTCTCTCTCTCTCTCTCTCGATGGCTATTCTTCAGGCAGGACAGTTCCCCTCATGAGAGAGTGCAGTGAAGGTGAGAGTTTTAAAGGGCTAAGTCCTATCATTAAAAACATTGCCTGTTATGTGTGTGTGTGTGTGTGTGTGTGTAAGAGAGAGAGAGAGAGAGAGAAAGGGAGGGAAAGGGACAGAGCAAGAGAGAAAGAGAGAGCACAAAAGAGTGGGGGAGAGAAAGAACAAGAGAGACACCATTTGCGAGGCATCCAGCAAGTGCCCTCTCTTAGACCCGACCAGACGAGACTGCAATTAACATGGGGGATGGCAGAGGCAACGGATGCCAAGTTTTTCCCCTTGAAATCCCCCCTTTAATCCATCACGAGGGGTCACCAGTGCTGGGATGGCAGGTAATGAATTATGGCACACCAGGCCACCCTGGCCCTTACACAAACCTTGCCATGGATTAGTGGTCAGCTTGATCCATGAACTCATGGACATCGTGGGCACAGGAAAACAGACTAGTTTTTACAGTGTGTATCTATGACTATCTGTCTGATTGTGTGTGTGTGTGTGTGTGTGTGTGTGTGTGTCTGTGTAACTCTGTGTGCATCTCTATTTCTCTGTTTGTGTGTCTCTACTGCAGTCATTAGAAACTCATTTGCAGATTGGCTGATCAATCTGGCCTGTATCACATTAGTAAGGCCCACTGATTTACTGCCCGGAGGAGACTGTGAACTCAAACGGCCGTTAGTTACCCCCTCGGCCTCTGCCTCGGACCACCGTCTCTCAACTCACATCATCTCAAAGGCCTTAAGTTGGGGTTCTGGAGCCTTAATCAAATTCAAAGGGGCCTTGCGCAGATAAATTCACATTTTCCAATTAGGTTTAATTAGTCGCGTTCGATTCCGGCTAAAACACAGCAGCTCTTCGACAGTAAATCCTGCAAGAGGGATATCCCAAGAGAGAGAGAGAAAGAGAAAGAGGGAGAGAGACGGAAAGAGAGAGAAAGCCAGAGCCGACATTTCCATCCCGCAGGCTACAAAATGAACCCCCTCCCATTCGAAAGTCGGGCCTGCTCGACTCTGTCAGAGGAGGAAGCATGGAAAATCTCCAGGGGGATATTGGATCGATCCAGGTGCTGGTGATGAATTTGGGCTGCGCTGGTAAGCCGTTTAATGTCGGCATCAGTGCGGCGCTTGCTTCAGCTGCGTTCGGCTGAAATCTGCACAGTAATCCATTTTCACAGTCACGCTTCACTGTGTCAGAGAGCTAGTCTGTGTGCATGTGTGTTTGTGTGTGAGTGAGTGTGTGTGTGTGTGTGTCTGCCTGTGTGTGTGTGTGTGTGTATGTGTGTGGTGTGTTGTCAGAGCGCCTGTGTGTGCACACAGAGGTTTATAAATATGCACCCGTTCACTCTCCCCTGAAAAACGTTATCCCTGTGGCTAGTGGATGGGATTTCAGCCCGTGTAAAGAGAAAAATGGGGGGAAAGGAGGTGGAGGAAGAAGGAGAAACATATAGACAGAGAGAGAAAGAGAGAGAGAGAGAAAGGGGGAGAAGGAGGGTGTAAAAGAAAGTAGGATAGAGAAAGGGGGACAGAGAGCCCCATACAGAAAAGGGGAATAGGGTAGTGAGAGAGACAGAGAGAGAGAGAGAGAGAGAGAGAGAGAGAGCTTGGTGGGGCCCCGCTCTCTCGCTCTCCTCCCAGCTAATGACAACAGCATCCTCTAAAGGTCAGATTGGTTATTTCAGTGTGGGGCGACAGGAGAGCAGTGCTCGTTTGATAGGAGCCTCTGCTGGCCTTCATTATCCTTTTACACGGTTGTGGGAGCGAGACCAATGCCCTCCTCCTTATGACCTTTAAATAAAAAACTGTATACGGTACTTTATAATGAAGCTCGTGATATTTCCTCCACCAATTATAAAGCCATGCATCTGTGTTTACTGCAGGGATTCAAAGCTTTGCACTTTAAGTACAGTTTCAGTGCTACATGAACAGTGCAACAACATGCTAAAGTCTGCCTTTGGGTGCATGGCATGCAGGAAGAACCAGATAGAACCAGGCATTATAAAAGCAAAACATAGTAAATTAAACATTGATTAAAGTCAGCAACCGCATTTTGACATGGGGTCATTTCATTCAAAGGTATAAAGCACTATTATGAAGTCATGTAAATGAAAATCATGTAAATGGTGATGGAGAAGTATACATCCACTTCACGTGTGACATTGTTTTAATAACTAGGCCCTTGGGAAAGGAAAAAAAACAAAGGCGGTTTGTTAGGTAGTTAGATGAGGAGCGTGGAGGACAAGCTGTGATTAAAAACCGGCTGTACATCACCCAGGCGATCATAATGAGAATGCCCTTGCGAGCGGGACGTTTCATCTACGATAATCATGTCCGCCCGACTCCCTCGCCGACAAGTTCATCAGCATTTACAGGGGTGACGTCAAAGGTTAATGCGAAACGGCTCGACTAATTAACTAGCAGTTTGACTTCTAGCACCTTCTTGTCTGTTGCTCGACTTTAGCAGTCAAACCCGCACACACACTGTGGCTCGCCACTGCCACCAACACCCCCCCTCACCCTCACCACTGCCACCAACACCTTGCACCTGGCACATCAAGTCATTTTCAAACACCATACATGCCAGGCTTAAGGTGAAACGGATCATTGAGTACTTCTGGTTTTGAAGATACAGCCTCCGTTACAAAACAAGTTGAGCTGGAGAGGGGTATTTTAGCAAAGAGGCAATGTTTTTTTTTCTGAGTGTGTGTGTGTGTGTGTGTGTATGTAATTGGCAAGCAGCATCAGGAGATGTATGACGCCTTTAGAGAAACCTTGATGGCAGCCAGGCAAGGTCACACTGATGAATGAGTATGTCAGCCTCCCCTGGTATCCAGATCACTTCTGTTTCCTGTGGTGTATATAGATTACACGTTTCACTGCTATACTGCTATTTGCTGAAACACATGCCAAACACACACACAGCATGTCTTTACTCAGACACACATGGGCTACACACACAAAAACACATACTCACACACACACATTCTCTCTCTCTCTCTCTCTCTCCCCCCTCTTTCTCTCATGTACTGTACACACATTCACTGACACACACACACACACACTCTCTCTCTCTCTCTCTCTCACTCTCTCATACACACACACACACACACTCACTGGCACACACACACACACACACACACACACACACACATATATATATATACACACATGGGTGAGTCATACTTGCTGTAGGTTGTATTGGACACGGTGGCGTTAACACCGGACACAATCAGAACACCAAAATAACTGCGCCAAACGTGAAATGGAAAAACTCTACCATGCAGCCCGTGTCAGTCTGCCTGTAGTCAAGCGTGCGGCTTTGCTGAATGAGTGGAGTGCAGCGGCTGGCTGCCTGGCTGCACCTGATTTTGCCTGTCAACACAGAATGACGGCTGCCTTAATGCCATAAGACCCTCCGATTAGCAGCGCGACTGAGAGCTCACTTGTGAATGCATGTATGCATAACTAGCTGGCAAACGAAATGAGGTGAGGGAACAAGGTGCAGAGCCGATCGCATCCTGAGCAGACGCCGTCGCCGAGAATCCTGAATGTAAACGCGGTGTGAGCGCGATATGCATATTACGCAGATCAATATGCGCATATCATCAGCTGCACACACACACACACCTACACAAGGTAACACTTTCTGTCCAGAATAATAATAGATCACAAATTGCTGTAAATCAAACTGTTCCGCACGTACACCAGAGCACAGGGGTCTATATAAACGGCGCAGTGTCAAGTTGATCCCCTTTTCCTTGTTTGTTTGTCACTGGTCGTCATCTTTTTTTTCCGTGTCTTCATAACATGAACACTGGCTGACAAACCCAATAGGCCTTGTCAACAATCCTCATGTTAACTTGATGTACATTCTCCATATGAAAGCATGCAGTGCAAACGATATACTGCACAAGTGTCTGTGTGCGTTCACATGAAGGCGTCCATGAACTGAGAAGGCGTTAGAGGCAATATCATGACAGAACAGAGAGGCCTAAATGTCAGTAATGACATGTGACATTTATCGCTATTTGTCATTTCTCTGAAGACACGGCCAGCAATTATTAAGCACCTTATCTTGTCAAAAACATGTATTTTTTAGATTTTGGGGCTCATGTGGAAGTCATATGATGTCCCAGATTCCTCTGTATGTGTATGTGTGTATGTGTGTGTGTGTGTGTGTGTGCGTATCTGTTTGTGAGAGAGTGTGTGTGCCTGTGTGTCTGTGTGTGAGAAAGAGAGTAATAGTGTGTGTGTGTGGGAGAGTAATAGTGTGTGTGTGTGTGTGTGTGTGTGTGTGTGTGTGTGTGTGTGTGTGTGTGTGACTGCAGCACAGAGATACCCTAACTCTCCAGCAGCGTGTCTGTCTGGTGTAGTGTCTCCAGGCCCTATGCAGATTGAGGAAACTCATGACTCAACACTCACTCACGTCTCTTCAGACATCCAGCTCCCAGACAGACTCCCATGTGGGGCAATGACTCCACAAGATCCCACTCCCTGACATAGACTTGCAGCCTTGGGAAACTTAAATCCAAACAACTACAGTTTGTGCGGCACCAAAATATCTTTTTAGTTTATTCACCTGGGAGGAAACAAAATAGGCCATCATATAATCAGATGATCCATCAACACTTTGGACTTCCCAAATTGTGTGGGCACAAGAGGATGATTTTATCGGAAGCTGGTGGCCAGGGATTTGGTGTTAATCAGTCTTCATTTTGTTTTGTTAGATCCAGTTTAAAACAGTGACCCACTGGTGTGGATGTAAATTACTGCTGGTTTTTTGCTGGAGGTGTTTTGGTACAGTAGTTTGTGACCACAAAGATGGCAATAAATCAGACGCCAGGAAGTTTAGCACTAATACCATTCCTTAATGATATAACACACTTTTCCTCACACACTGGCAATGTTATCATTAAAATCGTTCCTCTTACTGTATATTTTTATATAATTATCAGTTTCTTTTCATGGTATGTGTATTATACAGCGTGTATTTTCTTTGGTCTTTGTTGTGTGAAATTACACAATGCGGTTTGTTGCTGTGCTGTGCGGTGACGCATGTGGTGTACTCTTTATCTTGTGTGTGGTGTTATGATGTGTGTTGGGTTTTGTCGGTGTGTGTGTGTGTGTGTCATGTGTGGTTCAAAATGTATTCATTTATTTGTATAGTATATTAGCATACAGAGCCATCATTTAGTGTGATCTCTTAACATCACTATAAGGACATATAAACTACAGTAAATAATAATAGTTATAACAGAAATAAATAAACAAAATTTAAAAAATACTATTGAAAGGGGTGACACCAACATCTTAGATGGTGTCATTAATGTTGTCATTTTTTCTTGTTGTTATGTCCTGTGTGTAAGTCTGTGGTTTGTTGCAGTCTGTTGTGTTGTTGTGATTTGTGTGTGTGGTACGATGTGGTGTTGTGCTGGCAGGCTGCAGGCGTTTCTCTGGTGTCATGTGTGATCAGACAGACAGGGCCAGGGCCGTCTCCTCGTCCTGGGCCGCGCAGTCTGATGCCAGGAGATTAGGGCTTTGCCCTGGTCTCTCCAATGTGCACACTGACAGAACTAATTGGTCAAGGTCACGAGGAGTTGCCATAACAACCAGACACGCAAGCCGCAAGGCTTCGATTTTCTCTGCCATGTCTACCCCCAACCCCCAAACCAAAACCGCAGCCTCCTCCTTCCTAATTTTTGGTTACTGCAAAGGCTCGGTGTCTACAGCATGAAGGCCATGTCTGAGGGCAACGTGTTTATGAATTGATCTGTAAAACTGCATGTGTATGTGTTTTGTATCAGGTTGTATTCTTCAGTACATCTGTGTATGTATGTGTGTGTGTGTGTGTGTGTGTGTGTGTGTGTCTGTGTGTGTGTGTAATAAGTGAGTGATTGTGTTTATTTTGTTGGCTTCTAAAAGTGCATGAACAACACCCTCTTATGTATACGAAAACAGAAAAAAAAAGCCCTCCTCAGCAAAGCAAAGTGTTTGCCTTGTTGACAAGTGATTTTTAATTGGGAGAAAAGACTAAGCCTACATGACTGCTGTCTCATAATTACGGCTCCCGAGCACATAAATTACCCGGAATGAAATCCCGCCAACCACTTGTCCCCCGGTTCACCCCTTCTTGAGTGTCTGTTCCTCTGCGTTGGCACTTATGTATGCAAACAGAGCCCCTCTCTCTTCCTTTCTCTCCCTCACATACACACACAAACTTAGCCGACACTGGGCCAGACATGGACCGATTCCGGATCAGAGCTGGGTCAGGGTATGGACGCTATCTGGGTTAGCTTCTCATTTACTGAGTGCACTCAATTAGCTGATAACGGCTCATTATAATTTTTTTCTTTTTTGTTACCCAGATTTAGACTCTCTCGCAGTCAGTCAGCCAGCCAGCCAAGCAGGCAGCCTGCATGTGCATAATTGCCACCATAGAATGGGATTACTGCAGTCATGTGGTTTATGCACAAGGGGATGCCTTGGAGTTTAGGGACATCGGGTTCACAGACGTTGTGAATATACAGGCGTAGCGAATATTTCTGTAGCGGCAACATCAAAACACTCCATAGGATACTCAAGATGCAGTTTTAATCTGGTGATTTCATGTCACACTCACACACACTCACACTCACACACACATACAAACTTTCAGTATGTACACTCTCAGTTAATATTCAATTAACTGACTTTAGCACACGCTTGTACAGCTAAGGCTCAGACTGTCCACTGGGAGGTATTATTGATCGTTTTGCGGAACAGCCCGGACCTGAGACGACCTGAGGCTTCTCCTGCGTGTGACCGCCATGCCTTAATGACCCCCCGTCACCTCCGTTTAACCTTGTCACCCCAGTCACGGCCATGTGCCCCAGGCCAAAAATGTCCCCACTCATTTAACTGGACATGGAGGCGACTTCAGTCCTGAATGGAACCATCTGACTTCTGACACCCAGTGGAGGTGATGAGGTTGGGGTGGAATGGGGGTGGGGGTTTGGGAGGAATAACCCTGACCTTGCCCCAGGGTCAGGCCATGGAGCCCAGGGTCAATCCACTGAAGCATCTGTCAGGATGGCAAGAGAGAAGCCCTGCACGGTGCTCTCTGTCTGCCTGGCACAGTGCAGCTCCTGTGTGTCACTTAAAGTACGGCTGAGCGAACCCTCCCAGATGACTGGGATTTGGACTGATTTCCGCTGCGTTTTCCAGCACGCCACTGGAGTATTCTCCCGAGCGCTGTATCAGCATGCTGATATACAGCAAGTGACAAGGAGCCATAATCCTGCATAATGTATATGAAGGTCGTTGTGATGGAAATCCCATTCTTCCCACTAAAATGAATGGTGACCACCAGAGATACCCTGACTGAACATCACACAGCTGGTCTGGCCCCTTATGCATACACATGCAACATGCACATTGGCACGCACCATCTCAGATATGTACAGTAAGTATGCACAAAACTCTCTCTGTCTCACACACAGACACACACACACACTTACACACGCACAAACACACACACACACACACACACACACACACACACACATACGTGCACAAACACACACAAAAGCTTTTATTTGCTGTGTAGTTCCTTCATGTCCTAGTGGTGGCCTATCACTTGGATGTTCAGCTGAGGGAAATGAGTGCTCCCTGCTCCCATTTCAACTGGGTCTGCCAATCTGCCAATCTGGCGTGAGTCCCACATCAGTTCAATCAGCAAGCGGAGGAAACACAAAACCATTCATCCAGTTCAGTGAATATCGTTTATGCCTCTCCGCGGAGGTGTGCTTTTTTTCCAAGTAGCTGAATATCAGTTCACTTCCTTGACTGACCCCAAAAATCAGCTATAGGCAGCCATAGGCACATATATTATACTGTGATGTATCGTGTGTGTGTGTGTATGTGTGTATTTGTGTGACTCATGAAAAATTCATGAAACACATTTCCTTAGAAAGTGCAAAATGTGGTTGGAATCTGGAATGTATAGAACACTGGAGTGTAGGATGCATACACATACACACACACACACACACACACACACACACACACAATCACACACACACAATCACACACAATCACACACACACACACACACACACATACACGCAAAGGGAAAATATAATTTTGAGCAGCACACTGGTACATATAAAACAGGAGCAGAAAAAAAACAGTAACATGCTATGGTTACAACTAAGCAATTAGCTCAAAGGAGTACAAAGAATGGATTCTTTTCATGCTGAGTCAAATGGGAGAAAAGGTGGTGCAGGCCGGGTCACAGACTCCAAGAGATGCTGTGAGAGAACACTTAGGCTCTGCTGAGTGCTGCTGATGGGGTAGAGGCATGACGGGGCATCCCTCTCACAGGAGTCCTTCCACAACACGCCGTGAGTGAACAATATTGAATTATATCATAGCACACCGTCATCATTTAATTAAATCTATCTGACCTAAAATTGTAGTTTCGCATTGCAGAGAGGGAACATACTCTGGAGCTCAGGCCAGAGAGAGGAAATGAAAAGAGATGAGGGGGAAGAGGAAGAGAGAGAGAGAAAAAGAGGCGGAGGCGATGGGGGTGTGATTTTATACCCCCTCCTCCTCTTCTTGCCCCCCAGGCAGAAACCCACAAGGGACTCCACAGCCAGTTAGAGTTTGCTCGCTGTCTCCGACACATTCCCGATGCCCAAGTGGATTTTCAGATTCTGCTTTAAGCATTCATGAGTCCGGACTGGGAACGCCACTCCCCTCCCTGACTGCCCGTGAAAAACATGCTGCATTATTTAAGGGTATTACTTCTCGTCTGGAGCACTTGTACTAAATGAACATGGGGTCAGGAATTAAGAAAGAGAGAGAGAGAGAACGAGAGAGAGAGAGAGAGAGAGAGAGAGAGAAAGAGAGAGCAGAGGGAGAAAAATGTCCTGACAAAATGTGCTATTAGAGGCAGCTAAAGCACTGCGCCCATGTCAAATCCCGTCTACTGTTGGTGTAAACCATTACACAGATTTATGCGGCACTAAATCCCATGTAGGATTACATCTGATAAAGTCCACCACATGCAGTCTAGACCAGCACTGTCCCACACGTCTAGGACACCACCAGGGCAAAGGGTTAAGACGGGCAATTTTGGACCGCAGTCTCTTTTGATCGTGTCTTTCAATGGTATCTGTGTGCAAGTCAACACTATCTGATTAGACTGTGTGTTACGGGCTCTGTGCATGTGTGTGTGTGTGTGTGTGTGTGTGTAAGCTAGAGAAGGAATGGGTTCATCTCGCCAGGGATCACGTCAGAGCTGAGCACGGGGAGGCCTGTGAAGTCCACTCTGGGATTCATTAGGTGCAGGATTAGCACAGCTGGTGTGCAAAATATGTTTACAATGACACAAACACACACACACACATACACACATACACACACACACACTTACAAGCATACAGACACACAAGCACATGCATGCACACATACTGTATATTACACACTAAAAAGCGAACACACACACACACACACACACACACACCAATAGACACAAAGATGTTTACACATGCATACAAAGAGACAAAAAAAACACAAACATGCATACAGAAAGAAACACGCAGTTTGAAAACTAAACACACACTGTATAAAACAAACACATTAACATTCATATTAATATTCATACACACATGCACAGTTGCACACAAACATGCACGCATGCACACACAAAAAACAAATGCACACGCACATACTCCCCCTCCCCCCAAAACACAGGGGCATATGACATCAGATGTTTGGTCCACTCTGGGGCAGCTGGGGATTTGTTAATGGGACAGTCGGAGGAACCTACAGGATATCAGACCCTCTCCCTGTCGCCATTAGCGATCATTGATCAAACGGCCTTCTTAGACCATCCAAAGCTCTGAGTCATGCAACCAAACACCACACAGGAAGTCCTGCTCCTGATAACACTCCTCTCTCAATGCTAGAGTACATCTACATTTAATAAAGTGATTAAATACATTTAATAATTCATTTAAATTAAATAAAGAGATAGGCCTACTCAATTAGGCCCGTAGGTTGAAAGAGACATCATCCAGAATGATAGCGTGTAGATATACAGGTAATGAATCTCTGAAATGTTCAGAGGGGATTTTATGATGAGAGGTGCTGACTGGTGTTTTTTTTTTCTGGTGCAGAAGCCCCTGATGATGAGCTCTCAATGTAATAGGTGGCGGTGAGGTACTGTAATTGAAATGATTCACCACTAGGTGGCAGTATTAAATAGACTATAAAACTAAGATGAGCGCTCTGAACGCCAAGTCAGTAGATTCTACAGTAGACTCTCTCAGCCTCTGAAAAGAAGTATTTGGCTTCCTCAAGAGACACATGGTTGAACCATTTTACTTGTACATCATACAGGAAAAACAATACATTGCTATTCAAACATAACATAATTTATATTCGCTGTCTGCCTTGAGACATCGTTGAATCCTCAGACTGCGCAACCATAAAAAGGAACATGAAAGAGTGAATAGATACTTTCTTCACTTGCCAGATATTTTTCCTTCTACTCCTACTGCTATTTTTGGCGGCAGAAATGTCAGACTCATCATAACTTAGATCTACTGGCCATCTCCTGAGATTCTGATTTCTTTTCTTTTCTTTTCTTTTCTTTTCCCATCTTTCCTTCTCTTCTTTTTCTCCACTCTGTTTCTATGCGCAAATTTGTGCATGTAGTGTGAGAAATGGGTCTGTGTGGGCGCGTGTTCTTGACAATCTGTATGAAAAAAGGTTTGTTACAGTGAGGGAGAGAGAGAGAGAGAGAGAGAGAGAGAGAGAGAGAGAGAGAGAGATAGAGAGAGTAGGAGTAGAAAAGGTGGTGGATGAGTATGTGTGTGTGAGTGAGAGAGAGGGAGAGAGAAAGAAAGAGTATGCATGTTTTCCCAAGCGTTGGTGTGAGTGTGTGTATGTGTGTGTGTGTAACTGTGTCTCAGAGAGACAGAGGGAGAGAGAGAGAACTATAGTGTGTGTGTGTGTGTGTGTGTGTGTGTGTGTGTGTGTGTGTGTGTGTGTGTGTGTGTGTGTGTGTGTGTG
>JASCQY010000232.1:4411801-4425473 GCA_030264315.1 Sardinella tawilis
GAAAACCACAGTATGAATGAGGAGGAACGTGAATAACAGGCAAGCATTTCCTCATTTAGGGAACCAGCTTGTGACACAGACACACACACACACACACACACACACACAATGTACACACATGCACACACACGCGCACACACACACACACACACACACACACAATGTACACACACACACACACACACGCACCGCATACTTTGTTACCACGATACACACAAAGTCAGTGTTGATATGTTGTCATCGGTCCTGGTTCAGGTTGTGTGGTCACAGTACAGTACATTAACAGAGAATGGGGTCTTGTGTCTGTATCAGGGTGTGTCTGTTTATGGAGTAGAGAGAGAGAGAGAGAGAGAGAGGGAAAGAGAGGGAGGGAGGGAGGGAGGTGAACACCCTGTGCAGGTGAACTCATTTCGTCCCCAGTGGCAGTCAACCCAGTAGCCTACCCCCACGCCCACCTCCTCAAGCTTCCTGTGTTGTGTGCAAAGTAAAAGCGCTGCTTGTCTCCTGGGCTTACCTCATTTCCTCCTACGCTCCCCCAGGTGAAAAGTGCACAGTGGCGGAGGTGTCACGACAAACTCTTGCCGCGGCCACAAACGGGCTCTTTGTGACACAGGATTAGAACACACAAAGGCAAAACATCTATTCATTGGTCTATACACAATGTGTGTCTGCATGTGTGTGTGTGTGTGTATGTGTGTTTGTCAGTGAACTATCACACGCACCAAGCACCTAACATCCTGCAACTCTTCTGTAATCCACCTTTGCTGAGAATGTTCCCTCACACTCACTCACACACACACACACACACATACACACACACACATACATGTTGTGCACATTCACAACCCACCACCCCTCCACCCCTTGCATTTATTCTCTCTCCCAATTTTCTCTCTTTCCCCTCTCTCCTTCTCCCTCTCGCTCTCCTTTTTTCTCTCTCTCTCTCCTTCTCCCTCCCTCTCTCTCTCTCTCTCTCTCTCTCTCTCAAGGAGTTGTTAAGAGTTGCCACATGATTGACCCTCCTTCTTCAACCATCTGAAAGTTGGCAGCTCTTACGTGTGCGCTGAGGTGAATGCCAGAGTGTTGGTCATCGTTGCACTCTGATTGCAGATCGTTACGGCATGGAAGAAGGGCTGCGTGCGGCCGGCTCTGTTGCAGCGGGAGACAGTGCTATTGCCGCGAATTGCATATGATCTCTTACAGTACACCCCGATCTGCCTGTTGTGTCATCAGACGAATTCAACACATGCTCCCCACGCTCTCCACACCCCGGTGCTAAGAGGCCAATTTTGACACACAGAAACACAAATACACACACACACACACACACATACACCCAGGATACACACACACACATTCTCTCTCTCTCTTTCACACATACCGTACACACACTCCTTCTCTCTCTCTCTCTCTCTCACACACACACACATACAGAGTGACAAAGAAAGAAGCACTAAGGTGAAAGACAGGGATTTTAAGCTTGTGTTAATGTACCCTTAGCCTTTATCATAGAAATCTTGTTTCAGCTCTCATCTTGCTCTTTCTATTCATCCATTTTCTGATTTTATTTTTTTTTTACCATCATTCTCTAAGTAACTGCAATCCATTTTCTTCTCATGAATTTCTGTCAGTCATCCTTTTATGTTCCCATTCTTATTCATTGTTCCCCCCGTCAGTTGAGCTGATCGGGCTCTTGTGTTATCCTCAGCTCTCGTCTTCTTCCTCTCACCTCTCAATTTGTCATTCTTTGCCATTTCTTTTCAACCTGTCTTGTCCTCTGTCTTCTTTTCTCTCGCCCTCTCTCTCTGTAACCCCTCAATTTGTCATTCTGTGCCCTTTCTTTTCAACCTCTCTTTCTTGCTCAGTTTCAGTGGGCATTGTGGCCTGGTGTAGCAGAGAGATCTTAGGCAGCCTGGCAGGCTGTTGTGAAATCCAGCTTGGCCACACAGCCTCTGGGACCCAAAATGGTGTGTGTGTGTGTGTGTGTGTGTGTGTGTGTGTGTGTGTATGTGTGTCTGTACATGTGTTGAGTTTGTGTCTGTGTCTGTGTGGGTGCCTGTCCTGCATTACCTCACTCTGACACGTATCACATTCCTAGAAGAGCTTGACTTACAGGCACGCAAGCACACGCACACACACACACACACACACAGAGAGAGAGAGAGAGAGAGAGAGAGGCTCACACCTGAGAGAGCAGGGAGCATTGCGCAATGGTCCCAAGATTGCACAACCCCTCTCTTGCTGCCTACAGCAAGTGTGTCAACATACCAGACAGGGAAAAACAAAACCTTGAAGCGACACACTGTAGCCATAGAAACAACCTGGTCATACAAGGCACATCATAAAAAAAAACAAAAAACAAATATAGAGTCCTATCAACCTCCTCACCAGGAAGCGCTGACGCTATAGGCTTGGTCATAGGCTTGTCTATCATCAACACCCATCCAGTGATTGCTGTGACTGGAGAGGCTGTTCTAGGTAAAAGATCGGCAGGTCAACACCAGTGTTTCCCAATCAGATTCCTATCAGCCTGATAGTAGGACCCTGAACCTATACTCCACCTCCAAAGACCGACCGGCTTGTTTCACAGTCAGTGCTCCACACTCATTGTGAAACTGTAAAAACAGGAAGATCCCCGGGAATTTGGACGAGGGCAGCTGAGACACAAGTGAATGGAGCGATTTCGACACATCCAGCCGCTCCGTAAACACACATACACCTCATGACTCTGAATTACAAAAAGGGGGAAGAGAGACTCACAATAACAAAAAAAAAATCTATTTCTGATTAGCTTGAAGCTTATCTTTTTCTCACTAACCACTGCAGAAAATTGTAAGGGGAAGCCATGAGAGGAAGATCGATAATTTCATGCGAAATCATCCAATAGAGTATAAGCATGGGAATATTCCTTTGATAAAAACTTGAATCTAAAGAACACCAAATGAATTCATTAAAAGGTAATGACTATAATACTGCAACACTTAATAGTACTGTTTGCACAGATTTCTGCAGAAACCAGATGGGTCATCCATACAATGACTAAAAAGTTTGTTAAGACTCAACTGTTTATCCACCTGAGTAGCTCACCAAGCAGTTCCTGGAAAAGATTCATTGAAAGTTGCACAGTATTGTTTGGCTGACCGTTTTAACAAAGTGCATCGTGGGGACACAGACTAACAGCAAGCCAGAGAGATATTCCAGGTACAGTAAATATGGCGTTCCCACTGACAACTTCCGTTTGGTAACGGTAAACACGGACCATTTCTTGACGGAAAGGCCTGTGTTTACTCTTCCCAGGAAGAGCAGCACCCTTCCTTGCAAAACGGAAGTTCAGTTCTTGGAAGGAATTGAACAAAAAAATGCAAAAATAAATACAATAGTACAATGAATCCGAGTAAGGACATGTCTTGCCTCAACATCAACATTTTTTTTCCAACTACTTGTACAGGACAGCAACATTTTCCCCTGTGTCATGGTTCTTACAGAGAGGGAGGGAGACAGAAAGTCAGGGAAAGAGACAGTGTGCTCTGTTGCAAAGTTGACAAAGGAAGAGACATTTCAGACACAGATCAGCCATTCTTATATGGCAACATTTTGTTGAACGTTGTACAAAATGAATGAAGCCTGAAGTGAGCTTGAAGTTCAAAAGATGCAAATGAGGAATATTAACCTCAGGAAATGAGGTGTGGGTCTCATAGTTGCAAAGCAGCCCCCCCCCCCAGGCAATGCAATGCACCACTGCTGGTCGGTAATGGAGATTGTGAGAGAGCAGTAATAGGATTTGTCACATGGACGATGGTTCTCCCTTGTTCCTGGCCCTGCACACACCCACATACTGCACAGTATAATCTCAGCCTCCCCTCCCTGATTTTTTTTTTTTTAACAAGAGAAGCACTCCACTGAATATTCATTCTTCAAAAGTGAAGCAGCAACTATGAAAAAAAAATCCCAAAATGCAGTGACTTGCACTGTAACACTGAACAATACAATGAGGATAAATACAAGAGAGAAGACATCTAACACAGTAGAGTGGCACACTCCCCCATTAGCTACAAAAAGCTAAAAAAAAAAAAAGAAAAAATATCCATCTTGTTTCCAGTGCGAGCAGGGGTGGCAGACAGCCTCCCGCAGACTAAATCCAAATGTCCAGTTCCTCAGCGCTCTTGGCCCATGGGCATCCATCCTCTCTCTCTGTGATAACCAGCGAGGGGCGGAATTAGCCACACTGCCTGTGCCTTTGTGCCTCCATACTGAGGGGAAATAAAGCCATGGAAATGATCCCAGAGCGCCCGGGATAAAAGCCATCTAATGAGTCTAATAGGCGCGAGTCGCTACTTGCCTGCCATCAAACGGCCTCAAATCCAGCGGCTTTCAAAGTTGCACTTATTCAAAGCGACGCTGCTCATAATCACTTTCAGGAGGCTGATGTGATGATATTTCAATTGCATCATGCAAGCCGTACTTTTTTTTTTTTTGCTCCCTCCATACCCCCCTCCACAGCCCTCAAACACCAACCACACCACCACCACCATCATCCTTTTCTTTTCTTTCTTTTCTCATTTTCCCCAGTCGGGGTTCCGTGTGGGGAAGGAGTGTCTCTCTCTAAAAGCATGGGCCTATTCATCTGTCACACGCATACAATTTTCATGAGTTGCGATGGGAAAAACAGAATGGCGAGGGAGAGAGAGAAAGACAGAGAGAGAGAGAGAAAGAGAGGGAGAGAGACCTTCGCTATGGAATTATAATGCCGACAAGCAGGCATTACAGAGAGTTTCATCAGAGATCCACGTACTGGAGCCTGATGCCACTAACCTAAGCTAACATACAGTAGTGGTCTCTAGGGTGCTGTTTGAGCCTGCTCCCATTAAAAATAAGTCTGCTTCTCCAAAAAAAAAGCAACTATCTTGGGTGAAACTACGGAGGAGTATGCAAAGTGGTGCAAATTATAACTGTCACTGCAATTTTTCCAAGGGTCCTACTACAAGCATGCAGGCATCTATTAGCTGCCTTTTTCACTGCATTCTTATCAGGTATTGATAACCTGGGCATCCTCTTTAATGCTATCACTGAGCACTGATAGTAAGGCTGTTTGTTTTGTGGGACGCAGATAAAAAAAAACAACAGGATATCAGCCTGGATGTGGATGTAAGTATCCTTTGCTGCTGCTGCTGCTGCTCCCATCCTGGTCAGACAGTATCCTGAAAATCCTTCCCTTTTCCTCTGGTCTCGCACCCACTGAGGTCACCACAAGAGGTTGTGAAATCAAAATGGGAAGGAATTTTCCTGATAGGCAAACAAAAGCCCAAGGTAAAACACACACACACACACACACACACATTCTCATATCCTGCTGCAGAGGAAGAGAGTCCTGTTTTCAGATTTGTTCCCCTCTCTCTTCAAGTAATGAAAATGTTAACAACATAGCACTTCCTCACTGAGTTGATGTGTTTCAAAATCCCTGTGCATCATCAGGTCCACGGACACAGGAAGGATCGTGATACCTGTGACTCCATCCCAATAAAAGCAGTAGTACTCTGAGGCGAGGCCTTGCCGTTATGTCACACAAACAGGGAAGCAAGCGAACTATTCTCTCCCCTCCTACTCCTCTGCGCTTGTATGTTCTTGCTGCTCCTGTTCTTTCATTGACACCATGTTTGGCACAACCGTTTGGAAAGTATTAGCTGGAAAATGCCTCTAAGCTATGGTCGCAGCAGTGTTGCTCAACTGGTTGCCATGTATATTTACATGAGTGAAAGTCCCAAAACAAGTGGCCGACTTGAAGAAGAGCATTTTCTGACAACCTACAAGTTCTGAGGAAGAAATGCTGCAGACTCAGTCTATGATATGACCAATTGGGAGTAAAGCTGTTTGTTGTTGTTGTTGTTGTTGTTATTGTTGTTGTTATTTTTGCACCCTTTTTTTCAATTTGCAATTACATGTGGTGCAATCTACAGTATAGCTCTTAACATTATTTCTACCTTCTTTTGTTCATACCAAACAACATACCGGTATACACATAGGCCTCTCTCACACATACACACGCAAATCCTCACAAGCCCCCTCCCGGCTTGCTTTCCCTCTCCTTCCTCACATACCAGTGGACGTTCCGGATTGGAGGAAATCCTCGGTGGGTCTTGGGCCGGGACACGGCTCCGATAATCACATCCTGACTGCGGCCCCAACCCTCTCCCCAGGGCTCCCACAGCATGACACACAGCAGCCGTCACTTCACATTCTTACTCACGCACAAACAAGTGAGCGTGCCCAACACACACTGCTCTAAAACACTACTACTACCGCAATGCTGCCATTACTATCGCAATGTCTACAGAGATGGCGGCTCAATTCCGTGGCTTTACAGAAAGACGATAATTATGAAGTAAACAAGGACAAATTTTGCCAAGTTGAGAGTGCAATGGAGCCATCAGGCTTGCTTTGACAGTGCAGATGCAACGCGAGCCTCAGGTGCAGCAGGCAAACACAAACTGTCTCATCAGGCTCATACAGACCACAAATCCAGGGAGGTAAATCCCTGCCTAGGGTTAAAGAATGCTTGTTTATTCTGCCAGTGCCACGCCGGGGTTACACAAGAGGGGTGGATCAGGTAAGCTGCACAACACACAACACCACACCACACCCGGCTCCACTTTCAGTTTCAAACCCCACCCGTGAAAAAAAAAAAAAAAAGCTCTGAGGGTTCCTCATGTGTGGAGAGGAGAGGACTCACAACGGAGGCCGTGGTTTCAACTTCAGGCCCCTCTTGGTTTTACAGTTTGCATTCACTGCGACAGACATCAGCCGTAAGCGGTGCACGCCGAATGACTTTTTGATGTGCCTTTGTGTCAAGAGCTGATTTAACACCAGAAATGGGTTGCCTCACAAAACCATAACACTAAACAACAATTATTTATTCAAAACCAAGGGATAAACAGGAACTGAAGCAAAAACATCAGTCAATAATTAACTTGCCACTGAGACCAGAGATCTTGCATCCCTCTCTGCCTCTTCCCCACTCCGCCCGCTTGCAATGAGATGGAGTTGGAAGGCAGCGCTCCAGAATAATGACTGGAACCTTGGGGAAAACAAGCAATTAATGAGGTTATGACTGCAGCCGGCCCAGAGGTTGTGAAATCAGACCCTGCGCTCCTGATTTCACTCGGCCCGGCCACATTGCATCTGTGAAGATAAACACGCTCCCTTGTCGAAAGAGCCGTGCTTCTCTCACATGTGTGTTTAGCAAAGACAAGGCCTCTCTCTGTTTCTCTCTCTTTTCCTCTCTCTCTCTCTTTCTCTCTCTCTCTTGCTTTTTCTCTCTGCCTCGTTCTTTCTTTCAGCTTCACTTTAATGTCAGACCACAGTTGACTCACAACACTTGGCTTCTGATTTCATCACATATGTTATGAAAGGCATGTGATTCAGACGGAGGAGCGCGGCTGACTCAAAAAAGCCACTTACGTGGCTCAGGCGAGTGGGACGGAATTTGCAAACTGTCTGGCCCAATATAGAGATACAGTTTTAGCTCGGGCACTAATGGGATGAGATCAAATGTGCGCGGCTGCTCGGCTTATTATTCCAGTCTGCAGCGGCTGCAAGCTTAAACTGAAGGGAGTCCCGCTGCGAGGCGCCGGTGCAGTGGTCATCTCTTGAAGCAAGAGGCTAATAAGCTACAGTGCGACAGCGTTGCTGCTGCTGCAAACAGCTGCCAATGCAATAAAACAAGATAAATAATGTACATTTCTCAAGCGAGGGGGGAAAAAGGCAGCTTTCCAATAGCATATGAAATTCTTCCTCATGCTGCGTATAGCCAGAGGCAAGGCTAATGCATATTTGCACCAGGAGACAAGTATGGGGAAACTTTTCTTGAGTAAAGAATTCTCTGTGGTGGCAGAAAGAATTCTGCAATACACTTCTTACCACATACAGTGTATATATGTCATCAATACTGACTATGTGGCGAATGAATACTGAAAGACAAACAAAATGCCTGTATATCTGAAGGCTGTAAAAAATGAGGTCAGATGCTTGAAATGATGCAATTTCTCATGCTCTTGGGTTTATCATGAAAGATTTACTAATAGGACTTCACTACAGCATTTCCAGTTAAAGACCATCTTTACAGGGCAAGACTGTTAGAAGACTACCTGTACTAGGCCCCCTTCAATGACCACCATAACTCATTTGCTTCATATGACATTCATTAAAGTACGGGACAATCAATGTCATGAGACCCAACTGAACTTGATGCCCTTTACACACTGCAAATGTCCCTGAATCAGTAGTTGTGTCCTTTGCAGAAAACCTATAGGTGAAAAACTATGTCGCAATGAAACTTCATGATGAAATTTTAACTGGCTTCTCGACTTGTTTACAGTATCAAACAAATGTAATCGGTGGCATTTTAGTTGAGCATGATTTTTATGAGCATTTTTTTTTTAAACTTTCAAATCTTGCTTGACCACTAAACGGATGAATCATAACAGAGATGAGATCATGAGAAGCATGCGAGGCCTTTCATCACAGCCCTTTAAATGGGTGCAACACCTGCTCGTCCCAAGCTCTCCACATATGAATTAGATAGTACCCAATATCAACCACATGAAAGCATATTCATTTCAATCTCTCTATGACTCATTACTTGACACAAAATTGGCCTCTGGCTTTCAGTGACCCATGGCTTTTACTTACAGAAGTGTCACACATAAAAGCCACTTTCAGTGTCTTGCAGTTGTATTGCCCTTTAACGTGACACATTGAGAAATATCTCAAGACTGCTGAGATAGGCTTCCCCTTCATAAACAGCATGTTTAATAGTTAAGTAATCGCTTGCCCTATATTTCCTCAGAAACAGCCAGAGGCCAAATTGGTTTCTGCATAAGGGAAAAAGGAAGTTAATAAGTTCTGTGAATCTCAGTCATGCTTCTTGTGTGTGAGGATGACTTTGCAGGAACTTTCACCTTTTCTGTAAGCAAGTTGTTTCCTCTGCAACGCAATTCATGGACTGAATTGCCAGTCTGGTTTATGTTTACTTTTTAAATAAGTTTGAAATGAAGTGATGGCTTAATGAATGATATAACTGTCAAATTGCTTATATCTAGTAGACTGCAAACTGCCGAAGGGCTTTTCTAAGGTGTCGCAACAGTTTCGCTGAAGTGGTGGCCAGCTTCAGGGAATACAACAGAAAAATGAGTTTGTTTGTCATCTGTCCCGTCATGGTGGCCTCCTGTCAAATAGGCCTATACATTTTCAGAAACTGAATCAAATTAATTTACAATTCTAAAACTGGGGTTTCAAAAATTACCTTCACACAAACATGTGACTCATAGCGTATGGGTGATAATATCTCACTGAGGCCAGGGACCAGATGGGCTTAAAGGGAACCCCCTCACACACCTCTCAACAAAACCAGCCATGCTGAATGTGAATTGTAATGTTAAAATTGAGACTTTTATGGTGGACCACCTGATTCAGACCCATTAAAAGCTGTCCACTGAAAATGGGAGTGTTTCGCTGACATTAAATTCCACTGAAATACATTACAGACCTATGCATGACCAAGTTAGAACATGTCTCGATGCATGTTAAATAACATCTAGAGGTTATAGGCTTTCAAGCTTTCAAAATGTATAGTTTATGATTATTTAACCTGATTTCCCTTATGGGCATTGACCAAAATATATCACCTGTCCAAACATAGGCCTACTGTATATTAAAAATCGGTGAACCCAGAATTATCACATAAGCCAAACTAAAATAACATGCCGAAATATAGAGTGCAATGATTGTGTCTTTGTCAATGTACTGTCCTATGGGAGACTGCATACTTCAATCAGTTAAAATTAAAAAAATCAGCAGTCTTCTGGGGGAAGTGTTGCATGCTTCTGTATCTCAACAGCATGTCTGGAAGTACTGGAAAACACCGCCTGTCTCTTCACAACGTCACTCACACCAACATCACACTTGCAACAACTTCGTCGGAACTAAGGAAGTTTACTTCCCTGGGGCAAGAATCAACATCCCTCATCTCTTGTCTTGTTTGAATTCTCCTAAGAAAGACTACAAAGAATCTCAGGAGAGTTGAGTGGGGGGAAAAATCACCTCAACATAGCCTTAACCACAAGGCAGCCTCTGGAACAGATCTAGCATGTGATGACATCTCATGATGACAATCAAACATCATTGGTGTCTGTGCTAAGCCCCGATTGGTACCGCATTCACATTAAATGTAATGACTGTTCCTCAGAACAAATTTATGAACTACAGATTTTCTAGTAAAACTAATTCAACCACAAAACACATGACATATGAAGGTATACACTGTGGTTCAAGGAAACATTATTCATAAAAAGAGGAACACATTTCTTGAACTTGGATATATTTATATCATCTAAAATCTGATTGGTGGTTTTATGAGCAATTGTTGCATAAATGAAAGCATGTGTTTTCTATTGGATAGATTTTATGCCAAGTAGGTAACACAGATCCTGAGAACTAAGAACTTTGTTGAATCCAAAGCTAATTACATGTGTTCAAACCAAGTTCGACAGAAGTATTTTGAACATTCTCAATTTCTTTAGGTGAATTGGCTTAGGGTTAGGGTTGCTGTCCACAACTATTCACAATTAATTCAACTTTGATGTCACCACCGGCTACTATAGGCTATTCAGTGTTTTTTGCTTTTTATCTTGGAAACATATGTATAAAGCACATGTACAAGTTGGACAGCTGTTTAGTTTTTATTTTATTAAGAAGTGACATTAGGGTGCAGGACTGATGAAAACCTATAAATTTGACTTTAAACTACAAATCTAGTCTTACTATGCTGATAACTGGAATTGGATATACAGTAACTGTAAAAAAGGATCTCCCTTCTTCTGTTAGATTGTGAGACTGACCTTAGCCAAAACATTCAAAAGACATTTCAAGGCCCAAAGACCATCTATAACAAATGGATTAAATGCACCCAGACTGAAAAATAGGCTTCAGCAAAGATAATGATTAGGCAACCTTGCTAGCAGCTATTTAAACAATAACTCCACTGTCCCATTTCATGCAAAGCTGGCTAAATAGTCAGCACATGCTCAGTGTGGAAATAACAATATTTTGTCAGGAGTTTTGGGAAAGCAACAATGTTATTTTACCAGCATCAGGTCCTGTAGCCAATGTCTTAAATATCACCTGGAAATAAAATAAAAATAAACAATTTTAGGGTAGGCATTTCAACATTGCTGCAGAAGAGCGGAAATACTTCAGTCATTGTCTATGTTTAGCCCTGACAGATGCATGTCTGCTTGACCTGGCTAGTACCTCTCTGGTCTTACTGTGTCACCCAGATACGGTTACACTGTAGCCTACGACTGGGTTGCTTAAGCCTCTGTCCTGCAGTGGGTGTTTGGAGTGGACAAATCCCCTATCCAGACGGAAGTATTCAATTCATTCATTTCCAGGAGCAGCTGTTGCCCAAACAGCTAAGGGCCTTAAGATGGCACAGGCTTAAAAGGATAAAATCCTCTAGGACAACAAAGGCATACTGTGCAGGGGGATATGAGAATACAACAAGAACAGAAGCAACAACAACAAAAAAACACTTAAACTAAAAGCTGTTTATCTGAAACAAAGAGCTCACAATGAGAGAGCTTCACATGTTTATTGACATTAGTGACTGTCAGTCAAATATTTTGTTGTCGAAGAAAAAAGTGCCTTGTGTTGTTAGAAGTGCCTTGTGTCAAGACTGGTCTTAGGCTAATGTAATCTCGTAAGACATGACTTCAGCTGGGACGCAGACACTAATGAAATTATTTCATCGGATAAGTGGATAAGGTTCAACTCGTAGTGATACCCTCAACATACAGCTGTTCAGAGAAAACAACTCGGGGGAAATAAAATGTTACAAAATGTTGGCAAAAAGTAGATGGGAAAAATTTGGCTGCTTCACAGATTCACTCTGTAAAAAAATGACTGTACACATTCATAAGCACTCAAATCATCCATGGTTTGGCTCACTAAAGAGGACCAGAAGCACACGACTAAAACAATCTTTAGAAGTATATTCTAAATGTGTGCAAGTGAAATCCATCAGAAACCCACATACTGTATATGATGTAAACCACAGATTACAAATTACAGAAAAATACTTATCTCTGGAATAAGACTTGTGCGTCATACACCGGCTGTTATCTTTGAATAACACACGTACTGTAGTTTGATAACTTGCACTATACCAAAAACCTCAATCTATTCTACAAGGTCATTTTGCAGGGAGTGAGACAGGGCAGCTTCTTTGGTGCAGGGCCAAATGCAGGCCTTTAGATGGGAATACACTCTTGCCTTTGTAATGGACAAACAGACATGGCTTTTGTTCCGCCCCAAACTACAGGGAGACTTGGCAGAGGCTGATAATGATTATACTTAACACTTGAGACTTGTAAAGAGATTAGACACAGTTCCCTGGCAGGAAGAAGAAGAGTGTCTACTCAGGCAGAACAAAAACTGACTTTGAAAGATAGGCTGCCATAGCCTATTTGTCTCCACATGTATATTGTTCAAATGCATTTTCACAAAGTTTATGGCATGGAACAGTAGCACTATTGCCATTCCTAAAGTTTCAAGCTGGCAAAGTAAGCCTACAAAAAGGCAAACTACAACATGAGCGCCAAACTGTCATATTGCCATAAATACCTCTGGGTGACATGTTTATGCAAAGAGATCGGTCAGTGGACTGGAATTTGTGCTTTCACAATCTGGCAAAACATTGCGACGCTTTTCGAGAGCCAAAGCATGGCTGAATAAGGCTGGGGCGCTTAACAGTCTATCTCTCTCTCTCTAACTCTCTGTCCTTGCTCCAAAAGTTTTTCATCAGCAGTGTACACAAAACAAGAGTGACACCATTTTGCCACATGTGCATTTCCACTGAATCACTGTTAAGTGAGTGACTGCTAATGAGGTGCTTCTGGCATCTTCTGCTGTGTCTGAACAGGAACTGTATAACCTTAATTGATCTTCTCCCTGACAGCGCAGGACTCAGGCTGTTTCACAGCTTTGATGTACAGTGGAAATGTTGATTGAGGAAGGTATTGGAGAAGAACAAACACACAGACACACACTAGCAGATTTGCACCTTTGGCAACAGGGAGAGGGGAAAGAATGTATCCTCTAATTAGTCAACCGAATCTTCTGAGACTCTTTAACGACGGCCATTGTGCCCTAACTTTTTCTCCAGAGTATTAAACTTTTTCACAACATCTTGCAATTGTTTCTTTCCACTCTTCATCCTTCAGAAGGGTGCAGCGACAAAACAACATGCTGCTCACAATTCATCTCAAGGACAACATACCGACAGGAAGCGGTACAGCATGAGTGACCTTAAAACCTCAGCTTATTCTGTCATACAGCTGCAAGCTTAATCCCATCACTGCCAGACGCAGCAGGAAGGAGATCACGCTTTGTGAACTAGGCTAATTATGTTACAGACGTATAAGCCAAGACAGACGGACACAATGTGTGGCAGACAGAATCAAATGATGTTTTGACATGTCTGTTATGCGTATAGGCCTATATGAAGAGAAAAGGTTGGTCGGGCCTCAAAGACTATATCCCAGTGTGTGTGTTCCCATGGGTACTGTTGGTCACTGAGGATAGGCATGCATCAGTTTCCAGGGCAGTGAATTCTGCTTAG
>JASCQY010000232.1:4425496-4436582 GCA_030264315.1 Sardinella tawilis
ATCAGAGCTTGTTCCCATGGCAATATTTCTCAAACCAGGAAGTATGACATTAGTAGTGAAAGAATGGTAGATGATTTCTGGGAAACCTTGTCATTTTCCCGCAAACATTTCTCATTTCAAAAGAAATGTGAAATGTGATGTGTCAAAATCCGACATTTAACCTAAAAATGAATGATTGCTAAAACATGAGAAATCCATGACTCAGGCTGGCATTGGATGGCCCAATAAAGTGAACAATATAGCGTAGGCTTATTTGGTCTCAAAATAATATGGTTAACACTGTTTGTTTTTTTTCTCTAACTTTGGGGTCACTGTGAAATGGTTTTCACCTGGTCGAGCCTTTCACTGTAGGCAAGAGAAAGAGAAAGAAAGTTTCCATTTTAAGGAGCGGTCTCCCACTCATTGGTCCGCCCCATCGTGGAACAGCTCAGGAAGACTCCCAGCGCCCACACAGTCATGCAAGAGGCCTGTGACTCACTGTGACAACAATATGCAGAGGCAACCCAAGCACACTCCCCTCACTATACAGCCTGTGTCGGCCATGCAGCCCAACTTTAGGGCTAGCCCACTCCATGCAGAATCACTGGGGAACACTGGGCTACACTGATATAGCCTACTGTATAACCTATAGAGATTTTAGTAGACCTATAACCAGCATTTAGCCAGTTTTGTCAACTCAAGGTTTTTTTTTTTTTATGGCCATAACAACTAAATGAAAAAGGTTCCTTAGTGGTATTTTCAAAAGGACCACTGCCACTTGATTTTGATAAAACTAGAAACACTAAAATTCATGGGGTTGGAAAATTTCGAACCTTTCTTTACAGTCACATACAGTTAGGCCTATTATAAAGTCAAATTAGACAGGGCACAGTAATTTTGCAATGCCTCAACACGTGGGCGTTTTGTGATTTCACATAGGCCCGCTCCTTCTTTAGGCTACGTCAAACGACTTTCGATCTCTTGCCTAACCTACCTGCTAACTTATTGAATGGATAGAGTAATAGGCCGTGGCGCAAGGACATTAGGCTAATTGAGTCATACAAACGGCTGGGTCTTTTGTGCAATTAGGCCTACTTCTGTAGCCTATAAAGTGAAACTGGAGGCAACCAAAACTGAGGAGCTTGCTTTAAAACAACCTCAAAAAGCAGTTGCGTTCGACTCTCAATCTGTTGTAGGCTAATATGTTCTAAAACTGCTCAGTTAGTTTTCACGGCACCTTCTCAGGAGCTATATTGCAATCATTTGTTTGTCTTGCACGCTGTTTCTTACTCACACGCATGGGAGCAATGCCGCTCACTATTGCGACGGTCAGCTTTAGATGTCGTCAGACCGGTGGGAGGGGCTAAGATGTTGCAATCACACAGAGTACAGCATCATCAAGTTGGTTTGCTGTAACAGAGAAAGGATATAGAAGTCGTCCCAGTATTGAGATCACACAGTCGGACAGTCAGGCGGAGGGGGCTCGTCTGATTTGTATTCCTAACCCCAAAGGGACTGTGCTCGTTATCCAAAGGAGTTCCAAACAGGTGACCAAAGGGAGCGCGGTCCTTTTTTGTTCAACTTTTTGTCGGACTCCTCATTCTGATTCTGGCGCGTCCACGAGTTTGGATAACAGCCTACCCTGTTACCTTCGCTCCAGCAACTTTGTGTTTTCTTGTCTCAGCATTACTTTGTCAGCACTGAAGTGTACAGCTCACGGACTACGTTTCGAATTTCATCTACAGCAGCACTATTTATATATTTTGAGAGACTTCTGTGAACTAAATATCACGATATTCAAACAACAGAGCAAGAAAGCCAGAAGTTGTTTTGGACACAAGCAATCATTCAGCGGGAATACGCGCTAGCCATCTGAGGAACAAAGACGTCTGAGACACAACAGAAGCACCGATAACTTATCGCCGCCAACCCAACTGGTTTATTATTCAACAAGGACTAATTTCTGCTTTGGATAAAAAAATAATACCTGCATTGGAGTTTGTCTACAAACAGACGCTCAAGTGTATCATCAAAGAATACAGCCAGCGGTGATCCCACAGGTTAACTGTAACGTTAAATGGCGAGTTAAGTACGCTGAAGGTAGACCGTGGAGTTTCTTTAAACTTACAACTCGCGAGTTTTCTTTTTTGAGTGGCCCTGGTTGACTGACTGAACTTTTTTTGACTTTTTTTTTATATTCTGGCGTACCTAGCAGAGAATGAGCTTTTGACAAGTTATCCAACTGAGCTGACTTGCCATTGTTCTCTGTTTTGGAGAGGAGCAGATCCCTTTGTCTTCCAACTCCGGCGAGGTGAGTTGTCCACACAGTCATGCGCTCTTATGATCCCATACGTTTACTTTCATTATTGTGAGCATTTATGTTATTGTTTTGTCGGGCTTTTCAGTGTTTTATTGTAAGGGAAAATATAAAAAATGCACATATTGTCGAACGTACGTTTGAACTAGTATACAGTCACAAAGCCACACCGGTGATTTCATCAAACTTGAACTCTCAATTATTCGCAATGCCGCTTTAATCTACATGAAATGAAATGCTGAACAGTGATGCATTAATTGAATATACTGTATATACAGTCTTGCAATGTACTATTTTTTAGCCAAACTCAACGATTTCATGCGGACAGAAGTCTTGCGTCATTTTTATGACGTATTCTCGTAGTGTAATTTTTCATACAGCGGGTATGTGACTCAGACAGACCGAGCAGCATTTCGAAACGGATGAACAGTAACTTGAGTAATGGATGTATCAGCCTATGTTCGCTGCATTCAAGTGTCTGGATATAGCCTGACCCTTTTATTAAGTCTTCCACTAATACGGATGTGATTCATATAATGGAAGTATTATTTTTTTGCTACAACTGCCGACATGCTATTGCAGAAGTTCTTTCATGAGGTGGGAAATGCATGTGTCATGCTTTTTTTTTCGGATGAATGAAGGACAGTTTCTAAATATATCTGTGTATGTGTGCCTTCTGCAGATGAGCCTGAACCTCACAACTCCCACTCTCCCTTTGCGTCTAAAACGAGTGGACTTTGAAGACTCCCACGACCCTGACGCCTTCAAATGCAAGCGTCCCAGACTGAGCCAGCCCCCCTCCCCTGGCCTTGCTCCCTGCCTCCGGCCCCTGTCCCAGAGCCATGGCCCCACAGGGTCCGAAAAGCACTGCGTCTCCCACATTGGGCCCTACATCCTGCTGGAGCTGACAGAAGGCACGCAGACATACCGAGCTGTCCATCGTGTCACAGAGCAGGAGTACACCTGCAAGGTAAGCAGATGTCAGTCACAGCAACCATATAACACTCATTGGCCAGAGTGAGTTGATGGGCTCCCAGCCTCAGAGCCTCACGTTGCAAATTAAGAGATCAATCAGGCAAATGTACTGTATGAAGGCTTCAGTAGAGGAGCCTTCTAAACACCTGTGCAACGTCAGGAATGCCCAGGACTGTTGTGCATGGAGTCACTAGCACTGTGCCTGTGGCATGAGTGTACATGCAATAACCAAGGGTGGCAGTTACCAAAAGCTGTGTTTTTTAGACTTTTTAAACATGACACAAACAGTCGAGTCCTTAGATGCTGAGGTGGCATTTACTGCCTAAAGCTATGAAGCTACACCTCACCTGCTCCAGTTCCTGTCTTAGTTTCAATAGTGCACAATACCTGCACACTTTACCTGTTAGCAGAGGGACATCTGGCCTTATTTGTTTATCAGACGCATTATACCTTTATGCACTTTATGCATATTATCACTCCCAGTGTCATTGTTTGTATAAAGCCCAACACAATCATGGTTGCACCACAAACGTCTTGTTTTATACCAACAATTAATGAAATGTATTTCTTCTCTGCAGGTGTTCTGTATGAAGAAATACCAGGAGCTCATTGCACCGTACATGCGCTTGTGTCCGCACGACAACATCAGTCGCATCTCCGAGATCATCACTGGCGAGCACAACGTCTATGTCTTCTTTGAGCGCAGCTATGGCGACATGCACTCATACGTGCGCGCATGCAAGCGGCTGCAGGAAGACGAGGCCGTGCGTCTGTTCTCCCAGATGGCCACAGCAGTCGCACACTGTCACGAGCATGGGGTTGTGCTCCGAGACCTTAAGCTGCGCAAGTTTGTCTTCACTGACCCCCAAAGGTTGGTTTCAGATTTGCCTACTGATTATTTGTAAATAGAATGCGTAACTCATCAATTTGTTGTCAGCTTTCTGTAGCAGTAGTCCTTGAGGTAGACGCTTCATACTAAAAGTGTCATTGCCCATACACTTAAAAGGACAGTATTTTAAATCCTGACTCTGCATTCATGAAAAATAAAATCACTTAAAAGGATTTGTTACACTGAATGCTTTGAAATTTCCTGGAATATATTATGTAGGGCACAAAACACTCTCTGTACCTCAGTTTCACATTCTGCAAGTTCAGTGTTTGAGAGGGATTAGTCTCGGAAGCCCGAGAGCGTGGGCGGAAAAGTTTTTTTCATCACTTCTGAGTGACTACTTCAAACAGAAGTTTTAATAACCACCTTTTTATAATTTTCTTTTCCCTCGTCAGAACCAAGCTGGTCCTGCAGAACCTGGAGGACTCATGTCTGCTACAGGGCGAGGACGACTCTCTGACGGACAAGCATGGCTGCCCAGCCTACGTGGGTCCGGAGATCCTCAACTCGCGCCACTCGTACTCAGGAAAGGCGGCCGATGTGTGGAGCCTGGGCGTGGTGCTCTACACCATGCTGGTGGGCCGCTACCCCTTCCAGGACGTGGAGCCGGCTGCTCTCTTCAGCAAAATCCGCCGTGGCGCCTTCACCATCCCAGAAGCTCTGTCGGCGCGTGCCCGCTCGCTCGTTTGCTGCATGCTCCGCAAGGCCCCCGCCGAGAGGCTGGCGGCGGCCGACATCCTCCTGCACCCGTGGCTGCTCTGTGGGGGCGGTGGAGGGGTGCCCCTGGTGCCTCAGCACCTCAGCTCCAGGAACTGTGTGGACCAGGTGGTCCCGGACTCTGGGTGCACCGAGGACAGTGGGGACTACCCGTAAAGAAATGACTTTAAAATAACACACACACAAAAGACAGTCCTGTGCCTGCTGCTTCCCTGTTGGCCTCAGAGGAGGAGAATGGCTTTGTAGTGTTCTCCCCCTCGGCACCGGCTTCCTCTGGTGTGTCCCACCCCACCCCCCCACCCCTAGAGGGAATGAGAGTGGTGGGGGATTGCATCAGAGGCTATGTGGAGGTCAGGGCTAGAGAGAGAGAGGAGGAGGAGGAGATTCCTCAGCCCAGCCACTGCTGCACATCGCTTCGTGTCAGGCCGTGAGTGATGTGTGAGCTGGCCCGTCAGGTACTAGATTTTTTTTTTTTTTTTTATGGCAGGCAGCATCTGAGTGTGTTTCTTACTTGAGGCTGCCTCACCCCCACACTCTCCTTAAAAAAAAAAAAGTAGTTCAATATTTCACTTTTTATGGTGTCTGTGCTGCAGTCAGTAGAGGGTAGCCAAAAAAGGCTTCGGAACAAAACGAAATAAAAAAGTCACTTGGCTGTTGTTATGGTGCATTAGCAGCCACAGAAGCAGATTTTCCAGACTTCAGTCGTAACTCATTGAAATGTTTTGTGAAAATGCATTACGTTTGGCAGTATTCTCACGGAGTTCTGAGAAGCTTTGATTTCATTGGTTGTTTAACACACTGAATTGGTGGTTGGTCTTGGTTTGACTCTCAGCTGTTAAAAAGAACTTGCAAAATCTGAGACAGCTGTCAGATACCTCTTTAAACTTGAATCCTGGAATACTTGATGCACATTTGTGCCTTTTTGTTATTGTTTGTTGTTTTACAGTTTACATAATTTGCAGTGGATAAAAGTATCCAAATCTGACCAGTCAAAGTGCCTTTTTCAGTTGGATAGTTGACATGTTTTTTCCCTCCTATTTACCTGTCTGGATGAAGGGAGTGGATTGCTTAACCAAAGACTGATTGCTTTCTTCAGTCCCAACTCAGAGACTGACTTCAATGTAGCTCTTTTGAAGATCTGTCTTTGTCTTTGCTTTTGAAGGGTTTAATTGTAGTTCTGTATTCTTTTGAAAGTTAATATAATTCTGTATTCTGTACAAAAAAAAACTTTTGCTTCTTAATCTGAAGACTTTGTGATGTCGTTGCCATTTCGATGCGCATGAAAACTCACTTTCAGATTATGCAGTCCAGTCTTGGGACTTGAACTGTCTGTATTACGTATGGATAGTGGAAAAGGCTTTCATCCCTTAAGAATACAGCGCTGTGGTTTTCCCCATTACAGCAACTTTCCATTGGATGGTGAAATGGTGTAACTAGAATCTGTCCAGCAGAACAAAGGCATTACAGTACATTTGTTGTCTGTGGAGATGCCAGCATGCAGCTCTTGAGCCCTAAGATGTTCACTGAAACCATGAACCTTTTTTTTTTGCAACTGTAAATACTTTGTTTTCTAAAATCACAAAAACACTACATTTTTTTCCAAGTTCAAGTTGATGTATTTTTAGGAAGAAAAGTATTTTGTTGGTGCCAGTAAAAAGATGGAAAAAATAAATAAAAAATCAAATACAGTACAAAAGTTTCTTGCCTGTTTTCTTTGGTAAGCTTGTATGCTTTAGTAAATGTGAAAACCTGGTAGTGTAACCAGCAATCTGCAATTTCCAGTGAGATCAAAGTGATTTAATGGTATATCAAATGATTTAATATGCACATAACAAAAACACAGAAATTTTGCTAATTGTTTTTTTTTTTGTTGTTGAAAATATCATCATTGCCATGGGTTATGTAACCTTGATGCACATGACGCCATTATGCCAAAACAACTAGACATGAACAGCAGTGAAGGAGCCCAGACTTGGCCCTGTGTGGAGTTCAAGAAGAGGGCAATCCTTTGGGTTGTTGTTATTGTATTGGTGAGGTAGAGGAAGACCCAGGGACGGGAAGGATGACTTCATCTCTGAGTTGGAATGGCAAATGTTGCCTCATAATCCTTTACAAAGCTCTCTTGCTTCTGGTGTGGATGTGTGCCAACATACATGTCGATATTTCACACCTCACCTTGTGGAGAGGATATGTTTAATGTTTAGCACAACAAAGAAGCACCAAATTAAAAACATCACCAAGAAAATCCTTAATTATAATTTTATTACACAACAAAGTATTCTGAAGACTTCACAAAAGCTGCCAGTGAGGTGCTCCAAATTTGATCTGAGATTGAAACCAATTAATTTCTGCAACACAAAGAAACTTTTTTTTTTTTTTAACAATTTGCACCCCTTTTTTCCAGGAGGCCTTGCTCTTCTGGAGTGAGTTTACTGAAAGGTATTAGGAAGAGTGTTCCTCCTCTGTGTACTTTTTGACTTCTTCACACAACTGTTTGTCATAGATAACATCAAACAGAACACGGCTGTCAGAAGCTTTTAAAAAAGAGCTCCCACTTCCACAAATACCTGCTAGGTTCACAAGAATCTCAGTGGGATGCCAACACTCATCACCGCAGGTGACAACAGAGAAATTCCAAAGCATCAAATCATGTCCGTGCCAACCTCTTGTTTGTGGATGTTTTGAAAATAACAAAAAAAAAAAAAAAAGAGGGGAAAAAAGGAATGGCTATTTTTATTCTAACAGGAAGTGTTTCAGACAAATCTCAAGAGAGGTGGGCGACAATAATGGCCTGTTCCAGACACCAAGGTAGTGCCACACAACCTGAACAACGAAGAACGAAAACACCAACATAGCCCAAACTAGAGGAAATGAATGTACAAACCAAGACCATCCTCCAGACTATCCACCCTGTGCATTCAAGCACACCTGCCTTTAAAGGAAATGTTTTTGCAGACCCCTGCCAAATTTAACACGACTTGACAGGGTTGGTCAGATAAAGGCTAACTATGAGGAGAGCTGAGCTGTGTGCATCGCAGATGAAGATAAACTGCTGCCACAGAAGGGATAAGATGCTGACAGCACACAGCCCAGCCACAACCTTTCTGAGACGTCAACAAAGATGATGACCCTTCCCCACCCCAATCCTCCCACACATGAACAACCAAGTTTTCATCTTGTGATGTAACAGTTGCCTAAAGCATGTTTGCTAAATATAATAAGGAAAAAAAAACCATAATGGCTATTGATAAACAGACAAAAAAACAACAAAACAAGAGAGATGATGAAACACATGTCAAGTAGGAAAAACCAAACAGTTTTGCAGCTATGCTGGACAAATAGTCTTACATCAGACAATCCTTCTTGTTTGGGTCTTGGAATTAAAATTATGGGGGAAAAACCAAGAGAAAACAACCATAAGCTGTATACAGCTCAAAACAAACTTTTTCACAACCTGACACAGGGGGTAGGGATTAAAATAAATTACAAATCCTCTTTGTGTACCCTTTTCTTGGAATAAAATAAAAGAAAACATGAAAACATATCGGGAATTGAGGGCATTAAGAGATTCTCAACAAATAAGACACTTCAACCAACAACACTAGTAAAGCTACAGGAAAAGCACAGCCAGTTTGGAAAGAGTTTAAACTTATCTATGATCTCATCTCAGCCATATGTCACTGGCTACAAACTCTATGTATACACACTGTATGCAAACGCCACCCATTTCATGACTGCCATTTACAAATTCAACATGAAGGTTAAAAATAATGCTCCTAAAAAGCAATGTGTATAAAAAAGATATGTGAATTAGGTTGTAAAAAGTCCATGTGAAAGGTCTTGGTGTTGAACACTGCCACAAGATGAAAGCAAAGATATGCTGTAAACAAGATGTTACCTGGAACCCCTTACCTATATTCCTACGAAGAGAACACTGACAGGCCAACATGCTGACCCTGAACAGGTTCCATTCAATGAATACATTTATTCTCTAATGGTTCTAAACACCACCCCCAGTTCAATGACTTTTCTTTCTTTTTTTCTAGCTCAAGAGAGTACTGAAAATAATAGTCAACAAAGACACCTCATCCAACAGGATGCTTACTGCAGTAACAGAACATGCATATAAGATAAATAAGATAAATAAAAAAACACTACAGTAAAGCTGCTCCAAATGAAAGCTGAATGGCTAATTTTAGGGAGCGCTTGATCAAGTTCAGTTGCTGGTGCAATGTGCCCCCTTGTGGATTGGAATGAAATGACAGCCTGTTTCACCCCTTTCGCAAATCTTTGGAATGGCAAAAATATTATGTTTGGATGACACACAAAACAAAAACAGCGGTGCTGAAGCCCATCTAACATAAGTGTGGAAAACCAGATGGGAAAAAGAAGTATTGTAACATGGACTTCTAGTGTCCAAGTCTATTCCCTTTCAAGGAATGTGCACATCCCACCCAAGACTCGGGTCAGGTGCTGGACACAAAAACAAGTACTTGTCAAGGAGAACAAAAACATAATGTCCTCACCCTGACTTATGATGCTACATGTTTAAATAACTCAGAGCAATTAAACATCGGCGTATAGGTGAGAAGTCAGCGTGGAGACAATCTCCCCCTTTTCTCCAAAACACCCATGACTGGTAACAAAGAAAGTACCTATGACGTAGAAGGAATTCTTGTCGAGCACGAACTCAAAACACCATACATAGCTGGGCATCTATAATGGCGATACAAAAGAAGGTGGCTGGTGCACCCACCTCCCACACACACACACACACAGGTTTTCCAGCTCCCAGAGGAATCACAAAAGTGGATGGAAGCATGAGGTTGTGTGACCCGAATCCTGAGGAATGGAAGTGCGGAGCAATGGGATGGGATGGGAGACTCTCGACTCCATCAGCTGAGGAGGAAGACGGCTGCTTTGACCTCGTCCTCACTGTGCACACACCGCTCCGTGCCTGCAGAAGACAGCACTGCAGAGTGAACCCCACCGCCAGGACCACACAGACTCAAATGCAAGACTTACCCAGGCACTTGCTGTGGGACCACTGTAAATTGTTGTTAAGTTTGGGCGCTTTTGTGCCTAATTGATGAACACAAATCTATTATGCTTTCACCACAAACAATTGTGCCTAATTGATGAACACAAAACGATTATGCTTTCACCACAAACAATTGAACAGAATTCATTTTACAAATGTACATAATTTATAATGTGTTGAGCAAACAAATACAAATATTGGTGGGGAGAAACAAATAGTTTCACACCAAAGGATATTTCAGACTGTGCAACAATTCACCATTTCTGAGAGCATGTTCAGAGCAATTGTGCTGGCATACAGCCCACAGCCTCAACATGGTCCTCTGACTACCCACAGCTTGCCATATGGGACTGACTGATAAAGACCCCAGCAATAGAAAGGCTCTGTTGATGAATGCACAACAACACCACAGCCCTTTACAAGCATGCAGACCACGCAGCACTCTCCCTCCATGTCTCAAATACAAGTTACAAGACAACAACAGTGCGAGCATGCATTAACATACTACAGCCTGTGTGCATGCATTTCATCTACTGTATGAGAGTGCCATTGAGGTATGCAGCCCCCCCCACCCCCCGCCATCTGTTTGAATGAGCTTCTGAACTGTTCTTTGATTTGAAGATTATGGTCTAAAGATAACTCTTCTGGGTTATTTCAAATACATCCTGATCCAGTGGATCACCATGTACTTCATTAGCAGCAAGTAGGATATATGCTGAGACACCAATGAGCAGCTGCTGTTTCTAAAATGGCATACTGTACTGCATATGACCGGAGCTGGGAAGTGTCATTTTCTATCAGGACAATTTTGCACTCACTAAAAGTTGTTAGCTAAAACAATGGGTCTGTTTTGTAAAAAATTAGCTTGTTCCATACCATTATGACCAGAGCTGTTTCCACAAAAGCAGATTCGGGGAGATGTGTTTGATTGTGGTGGACACAAGTGACTTGACTCACCTCTCCTCATCCAGGTTCTCCTCTTCCTCATAGTCTTCATCCAGCTCTAGATCAAGATCGTTCCCAATCCCAGAGTCTCGAGGGGCCATGAAGAGACTGCAAGTCGCAAACATAAGGGGGTCAGGGTTAAACTCAGATCAGGGTTCCCACTCTAAGTCAGATTTAAAATTCCATGACTTTTCCATGACTTTCCATGACCATAAAACAGAAA
>JASCQY010000232.1:4440848-4467044 GCA_030264315.1 Sardinella tawilis
ATTGTGTTCTACAGACAATGCAAAGGCAGAGTACAGTAACTTCCAAATAAGGGTCAAAGGTCAAGTTTGAGATCAAAATTTTTTATGTACTTAAATGTACTCATTATGACAACTACTTTACAAATTTTCAGTGTCCTGCCTATTATTCAATTGACTGGACAACAAAAAAACTTTAAAGTCATTTTTCTCAGTTTCCCACTCTGGTGAGTTAAGGTCTTTTGCCTTTGTAGGGCAGTGTGGTTCTAGACGCTTTCGAGACATTTTCCTAAAGTTGATTCCATGCATTTCTAAGTGGTCTCTGACAAATCTTTTATAAACAAATATTTTTGGATTCCATAGTTTTCTTTTAATTGAGGTTGGTGGCCCGCATGGCCATTATATTTCCACAGAAGGAAGCACTGTAGCCTAGTTCTCTGCAGTATTGTTCAACACCAATCAACTCTACCACTGCAAGATCTCAGAAGATGGACTAAGTCAACTCTTGTTGTAGTCACCAATTATGTCACATCCATACAATGTGTCAAAAAAGAATCTCCCATTTTCAATTTAAAATGTGTATGAAGAACAATAGCAATAGCACTACCATGACAGGGACTGACAAGGGTCATGATGAAGGAAGAATAAGGCCTTTAGATTTATGAAGCAAATGATTCACACAGAATATATTTGGGAGATCCAAAGATATGCTAATGTTACACAACATAACAACATAATACGAAGATAACACAAAGTAATATTAAGAATGGGTTAAATCAGAGCTGGAAACAAAGTTAATTTCTAACTTTCTCAAGCCTAATAATCGACTTTTGTTGCAAAAACTATCGAAACATTAGCTTCCGGTGATTATTGTGTGACATCACGATGTTGTTTTCATCTTTTGACATTTCCTGGCCTGTTCGCCGCGGGTCCGCTGCCTGTCCCAAATATTTTTTTTTCCAAATAATGTATAAATAAAGTTTTTTTTTTTTTTTTTTAAAGGCCAACCTCATAGAGTACATATTGCTTAATTATTATTATGATCATAATGTTTAAAAGTACCCCATAAGCTACATGAAAATGAAAGTGTCTATAAGATCAGTTTGTTGGTATAATTTTAATCTCGTTTTACCCTCATATCCTAGGCTACTGATTAGGGGTTCATACAAAAGCTAGTGTGAAACTCTAGCATAATGACTGCACGAGAGAGACTCAAGCGCAAGACACCAACTAACACTATGCTTTGACGTTACTTCCTGATGAGCTACTTCTTTCACTTTTTATTTTGGTTGCTCAATACATTGCCTCATCTTCAGAAGACCATGAACAAGCAGGCGAGACTGTATTGTATCGTGTATTGATATAAGCGTCAGTTTAACAGGTAAGAGTAGCGTAACCTTTGGAACTTTGTTCACTGACTTTATCTTTCAGTTTCCTGGTGAAATAGGATACAGGTTTGGCGACTGTCAGTGTTGGCGGATAGATAGAAGCTAATGAGTATGCCAAAGTTAAACCATTCCTTCTTTGAACAAAATCTTACTCCTGATCAGCATTGAAGTTTCTGTAATTTTCCTGTGGTTTCATTCCAGGTCACCACAGATGTGAATGGCGGCCCCTGGAGATTTAAATGAAGGTAAGAGAAGCGTTGTCTGGAAAGAGTAGTTCTTCAGTATTAAATTTTGCATTATACATGGACAGCAAAGTTTAATTCTGTGCATGCTTTTCCATGTTGTCCTGGGAGATTTGGGCCATGAAAAAATGATGAATTGCTTGTGTTGTCTTAAGCGGAGAACTTGGCTGCACAGCTGAGTGAAGCCATTATTTGTGGTGACAAAGATGAAGCCAAGCGATGTGCCGAGAAACTCGCGACTCTATCAATTCCAGTCTCCATCAAGGTGGACCTGAAGGCTTACCCTCAAGACACGATCCGGTATGAATTTGATGACAATTTCATCATCCGCATTTAAAGTATTTTTCCAAAATATTCAGATCTATCATTGACTAATCCTTTACTTGTCTTGTTAACTCGCAGACTAAAAGTGGGAGTGGAAGATGGCATGTCCGACTCTTATATTCCCATTACAATTATGGTAGCAGTGAGCATGACTATATCAGAGCTGAAAATGAAGGTGAATTGTGTCTCTTTATTTGTTCAACAGAGATCATAATCAGATTATTACAGTGGCACAATAGCAGACTGAGACACTGGCCCCTCAATTATTTTTGCATGGTTTTTAGGGTGCTAACACCCATTGTAGTGCATACAATAGGCCTACAAGTAAATAGATTTTGTTTTTGTGAGACATGAACCTAAAAGGTTTTTTTTTGCCTTCTAGGTGAAAAATGACTTTGGTTTCCACCCTTCTCTTCAAATCTGGGTCATTGGAAAGCGACTGGCAAAGGATACAGACACACTGTTGAGTCATGGGGTGAATAGGGATGGAGACCAGGCCTTTCTCTTTATTAGGGATGCCAAGGCTGCCAATCTCAGCCGAGAACAGCAAAGACAAGAGGAGCAGAACCAACACCTAGATGGTGAGTTTCTTGTGTTTTTTTATCATCTTTGAATAATTTCATATGTAATATGTAATAGTAGCTCTATTTAATAACAATAATAAAGCCTTTATTTTTTAGTAACAATGAATGGATGGAAATCAAAGTAATTTAGGCATAATCTGTAATTTCAGGTCAGATTGCCTTCTTCTTATACGGTTTATTTTCATTTCAGATTATGACGATATATTCATAAAACAGACCACATGTTCTCTTTTGCTTATTGATAAAAACTAATCGAGACAAAGGAAAGGCAGGTTTAGAGCTATGTGTGGTATGTTTTAAACACCTGTGCTCTGCTTACGTAGATATCATTGTATCCATGGAGAGAAGCTCACTGGAACCCAGGGGAACAGGTCCTCCTGTGGCCATCAAAGCCAAGCCACGCCCACCTCTGCTTCCAAAGCCACAGGTATGTTTCTGACATATACACACAAGCCCTCACACTCATACAGAATGCATTAAGAAATTGACAACAAAAATATGTGATAAGTATCACTGTCTTTACTGACCTCTGTGTGTGCACGTTTGTGATTAAACAGATTGGCTGGGCATGTCCAATGTGCACACTTGTGAACAAACCCACTCGGCCAGGCTGTGAAATATGTGGTTGTGAGAGACCTGCGGGCTATAAGGTCCCGGCCTCATATAAACCTGACCAGGATGAGCTTCTGAGGCTGCAGTTAGAACAGGAGGCCAGTCTGCAATACCAGAGGGTAAAAAAAAAACTAATTTCAGAACATGTTTCACACTTCTCTCTGCTGCAGTATTGGTTCTTGTTCTTGTATGTGTATATCGGTGTGTGTGTGTGTCTGTGTCTGTGTGCCTGTGTGTGTGATGAGATGATAGCTCTAAGACCAGGATGACATAAAAGTTTCAGTTTTAGAGTTTGTGAGATGTTTTCTGTGTCTCCATGGGACAGGTCTTAGAAGAACAGCGAGAAATGAATTTTCGAACTCACCTGGAAACAGACTCACATAGTCTAATACCCAACATAGATGAATTTGAGTGCCCCATCTGCTTCTGCAGTATAGAACCAGGAGAGGGCGCCGTGTTGAGAGAGTGCCTGCATGGCTTCTGCAGGTATGGAAAATCTGAAGTCATTGTTGTGATGAAATTATGATGGGCCACACAGTCTCTTCGATGGGTACAGTATTTCTGTGTTACTACTGGTAGTACATTACTATATTGCTCCTCAGAGAATGCCTGAAAGGAACCATCACCAACAACATGGATGCTGAGGTGGTGTGCCCTTATGTGTGTGTCAACTACTCATGTGACTACAAACTCCAAGATAGAGAGATACACTCGGTAAGCTTAGTGTAACACAACACTACCCACTATCGAATACGGTAGATTTAATTAGGTAGATGCAGTTATTATTACTATTAGAACTATTACTATTATTATTACTATGAGACATTGCTGATCTTGATTGAATGTATTGTACACTAAATCACTGTGTTTATTTTCAGGCTTCTACAATATGTAATGTAAAATAATGTAAATGAAATGTAATGACAATATAATTAGATTGAAAAACAGCATTGCTTACGCTGTTTAATTGAGAGAGTATGTGTTGTATCTTTGGTGTTATAGCTGCTGTCTCAGGAAGAGTACCAGAAGTTTCTGGAGTTGAGGCTTAGCATTGCCGAGTCACGCAGCGAGAACAGCTTTCACTGCAAGACTCCAGACTGTGCCGGCTGGTGCATCTATGAGGACGACGTCAACGTGTTTGAGTGTCAGCTCTGCAAGGAGACCAACTGCCTCCTCTGCAAGGTCTGTTCTCTGTTCTGTCCACTTCACCATCACTTAATCCATTGGCGATTGTGCCATGAGCTTTAGAATTTCCTTTTCTTCTCTTTTTTTGCTATGGAAAGTTCCCATCCTAATGAAATGACCCAGGAAAATTATGTAGTAAGGGCTGTTCAGATTCTCAGATGCCTAGGAAAGGTTTATTTTAGACAATTTGTAGCATAGGGTAGCCTACTCTGTTGGTCCCTATGAAGAAAAGGAGGATAAGAAACACCTCACAATTCCTTGCGCCAGTCAACTTGACACAGTTCAATAACACCCTCCTTCCCGTAGAGTAACTGCAAGTGCCTCCGGATTATCTTAACATTGCTGTTGTCTTCAGCGAAGTTCTTATGAATTCATCTTTATATCTTTCCTTTACCCAATTATGTTTTCCAACAAGGTCAATGTAAAGTGGATAGTGAAAGGGCCTTGAACATCTGACACAGCCTTCAACATCTTGTGTTTTTTATTATCAGAACACCTGCAAGATGTTTGATGTGCAAGAGCCTCAGATGGGAGTTTATAATGAACAGAGGAATGCTACTATTAAATGTCAGCCAATCATCTTTGTTTAAGTTGGAGAGGTCGCTTGTTTAGATGTGGAAGATACAGTATCAGTGTTTTAGTAACATAGCAAGCAACAAATAACAAGTGGATGATTTGTTTTTAAACCCTGACATCAACTGTTTTGGTATTAAACCCTTTGTTTAATTCTGGTTGGTGTCCTTGCTTTTCTCACTAGAGAGATCTGTTTTGTAAGACGATTCTAGAAGGCCTACTGTAATATCCACAAGTAAGATTTTTTTTAAGAGTTCAATAACTGCAGGATCTATGATTGATAAGATATGGTACTAAAGTTTCCATACTCCATACTGATACTCAGAAAAAAATACCATTTTGTGATACAATGAGAAGAAGAAGCATAACAAAAATTTCAGAGGCATTTTCAATTAAAAGAGGCCATAAAGTTCCTCTCATCAGCCGCATTAATGATGTTTAGCCAGCTACACCAGCTAGTGTTGCATGTTTTCAGCTACAAGTGAGGAAGGGACTGTGTGCAGGCATGAAGGTGATGATGATATCGCAGTATAGATTTGATAACCCTAGCAGGCTCTTTTTGGCATCCCTTTGATGGTTCTATAATGCTTTATTGCTGAGTGATTATATTGTTATAAGTGTCAATAACATGACATGGTCTTCACTTAGGCCATTCACAAAGGCATGAACTGCAAGGAGTATCAGGATGATCTTCGTGTTCGAGCTGAAAATGACCTTGCAGCCAAACAGACGACTGAGGCCCTGGAGGTATGAAAGAAAACATATCCTAAGCTAAATGTGATCAATAAGGAAACCCACTCTATCTTGTCTATGTTAATGGTGAGATATGCGGGACAGATAAAACAGAATCATGACTTCTTTTTCCAGGCCCTGTTACAGAATGGTGAGGCCATGTACTGCCCCAAATGTAAAGTGATCGTGCAGAAGAAGGATGGCTGCGACTGGATCTGCTGTCTCATGTGCAAGACTGAGATCTGCTGGGTCACGAGGCAGGCGCGCTGGGGTCCAAATGTAGGCATGAGCACACACATTATGCACACACACACACGCGCACACACACACACACACACACACATGTATATATAAATAAATATGGTATGGATACATATACAGTACTTTGACACGGAAAGAAAAGAGTTTCACAGTTGAGCTAAACACATCATGTATGTAAGGTGTCCAAAGCATTGTACTGACCCACCAAGTTTTACACTTTTGCAGTTTTGTTGTAATGAGCTTCTTAATTGCCTGACTATGCATGTTGGTCAGATAAAATGTTGACACTGTATTTCAATGATGTTCTTTAGGCGATTTGTATTTCAGTGATACTCTTTATTCGTTGCATTTTGACTCAGTGTTATGCTATTGTCCCCCCTGTCTCCAGGGCTCTGGGGATACGTCAGGAGGCTGCAGGTGCAGAGTAAATAATAAGCTCTGCCATCCCAACTGTAACAACTGCCATTAACTCAACCAAACCTGTCATTCAGCTCGGCAAATCAAGGAACTCTTCCCGTCCCAGTTGTGAATGATTCTTCAGTTGGAAACTGATCCACCTTACCCTAGTGATTCAGCGATGAAGAGTTTAATAACATTTATGAGAACAGAAAGACTGTAGGGTATGGACATAGTGCAGTGGCACATGACATATGACATACGACATGCATTACTCTATACCTGACATTGAAGAGTTTGGCAATCTCAAGAACAACACTATTGGACATGGCAAAGGGCTGTTGTTGGGGATGGTATGACAACCAAAAGCTTTGCTTCAGCTACAGGATGTCAACACATTGGCCTGTCGGTTTGGATGTTTTTTGTTGTTAGGCCTAAAGGTTGGGTATGAGATCCAGGAAAAAAAAGTTTGTAGCTACATTTTGAAAATGCAAAATTCGAAAGTCAGGGGAGTGGGGAGGGACAAATGGCAGTTGGTCCAATCATTTTGATGGGTCATCTAAATCATTGGATGGTGTGTTTTCAGTCCTGTCTATTCCACGTTTTTTTATTTTGCATCAGAGTATTTAGTTGATTGGTTAGAATCGGGTTATGAAGGGGATTTTAAGCAATAAAAAAGAAGCGCTCCAGGAAAACATCTCCTACCTTACCTGAGACTTTGTACTTTGCCTATCAGCAAATTGGGAACCAGGTTTCATTTCATCTCTAAGCATAAGCACTATTGCATTTATGAAGGGATTCTGTTCTTATGGTATTTTTCGGGGTATTTTTAACTACAGGCCTAGTTGAACTTAATAAATTTGTAACTGCCTGTTTGTAAATGAAAAAGGAAACAAGGAAGAGTGATTGTTCTATTAGTTTAATCACTTGTAATGTAAATGATATACACTCTTTGAAGATACTGTAAGTGTTCTGGTTACCAAGAGGAGGAAGAAGATTTAAAGTGCATCATGTTAACCTCCAGGTGCTTTAACTGTGAACTCAAATTTGAAACAGAACCTGAAAATCAGGGGAAAAAAGGAACTGTGCACAGACATGCTTCTAAGTATACTACAATGTGCTCTGCTATTCACAGTTATTAAAATTGTGTACAAATAATTTATAGTATATTATAATTTTTCATTATGCAGCAATTACATATCACCAACATCTCAACCAAAATGAATGAAAGAAAACAGTTTCTCATCATGTAAGATTTTCTGGGTATTTATTTCTATACCAAGGGCCACAGAACCCTCAAAATGGCAGCAAAATTAGAACTTGGGTTTGCTTCTTATAATCATTCCATTACCTTGTTTGAAATACAGTACTTCTCTCATGCAACAACAGAAAACATACAACAAATCACTAAAGATAACTTAATGTATACTGTCTGTTCATCGTATACTGCAGCTCCATCTCACACACAGTTGCCTGCAGTATTTTTGTTGTCATTAATTAAAGAGCCTATTTTTTTCTGATCTGCTGGTTTGTTTGGTTGTGAAATGTCAAGAGTTGATTGCATCAGAAGTGTCTCCAAAAATCTTGAAAGACTTGGCCTAAAATGTTTCAGAGATCACTACAGTGGAGTTACTTTCTGCTATAAACTTTATATAGTCCATTTCAGCCCTTTTGTAATTTTATAGGATTTCATACATTATAACAAGTACAGCACCAGTAACACCAGTTACTATCTACAAATCCCACTCTAACATGTACAGAAATAACATTATAGACATCAAAATATATATTTTCATGTTTTTATATCAACTTTATTGTCCATATATTAACGATTAAACTATGACAGTGGTTAATATGAGAGGTACCACTCCTCTGCAAGCCACATAGTGCAATGAGCGAAGCATGAGGCGTGTTTTAGTGCAAATAAACCAGCAAAATAGTCAAAAAGTTCCAAAAAAATCAAACAGGCTAGTTTGTTTGAAGACCTAGTACAAGTCACTTTTGTGAGGAGTGAGTGTGTATTTGAAACATTGAAGTTGAAAGTGTTCAACTGTGTTCTAGTAGGACCTTTATTTCTGTGTGACAAAGGATCAAGATTTCTTACAGATGTCTGAGACAGAAAATGCTGTGCCAACAAAGAATTTCACCTAACTACCCTGTATTTTACCTCGATTTTCAACTTAAATCCTGACACTCACTATTTTTACCTCAACAGAACAAAACAAGGCTATCTCTACATTAACCCTCATTCCTGTACACATCTATATCCATTGCAGGGGTTAGCCTGTATAAAATAATTTCAGAATTAATGAATCCTTACAAAAATATATAAAAGCAAGTTACTTAAAAAGGATGACATTTAAACAGAAGAAAATGTTTTTGGTCTCAGTAGTTTAGTTATAGAATAAAATGGGGATTCTTGAGTCAAATTCAATTTGATGGTGTGGAGTTATGTGCATAAAGCATGGTCAGTTTTAAGGTCAGAGGGGTAAAATACAAATGAGATCAGAGATTATGTTGAGAGTTGTGTTCAGATTCATGAAGTTCTCACTACTGCTGCCTAACTTATCTTTTTAAATGACATTTTAAGTGAACAACTAATCTTTCCTGCACAAAAGCATTCAGATTTAAAAGTTCAAAGAAAAAAAAAACTGCAAGAAACATCAACATATCACTAATCATGTTTTATAGTATATACTAAAGCATAGTATAATCTTCCCAAGAAGTTGTCTCGATTAATGAACCATAAGGCAGACTAGACCTTAAACAATCCCATAAGACATTTTTTTTACCGTTTTAACTAGACCTCAACACTCTAAGTTCTTCTCCCATGGATCCGATATGTCAGACTTTTATGTCACAAACTATTAACGTCTGTTCTGAAATGACCAAGGTGTTTCAAATGACATGGTGAATAAAAACAAAACAAAAAACAAAAAAACAAAAAAAAACACACATCTTTAATCTCTGTAAGCATGATACTGATCATTTCTATAGTTGCAGACAGTATATATTTACAAATATATAAATAAAAAGACAAATTTGGTAATTTTTTATGTCCTTCACACACTTAAGTTGAATCTGTTATGGTCTTTTATAACATGAGGGCAGGCAAAAATGGTGCTGTGTAACTTCTATGGGCTAGTCCTTCCTTCCATTTTTTTCTTCATCCATCCATCCATCCATCCATCCATACGTCCTTCACAGAATCAATCCATCGATATATCGCGTCTGTCTCAGATGGCACGGCACTGTGGAACATCTCTGCGTTGCTCCTTCCTTTCATGTGGCCTTCCTCCATCCTTCTGACCATCTTCCAACGAAACGCCTTATGCCTCCTTTCAAGGAAAGAACTGCAAGTCTAGCTTAGGGGCCCACTCCAGGGCCGAGTTCACTACTGCCAGGGCAGCGGCGCCAAGAGCCACCGTGAGGCCCATGACGGCGAGCCGGACGAAGCGTCGGGCCGAGGGCCGCACGGCCACCAGCGCGCCCTGCTTGGCCTCCATGGCAGGGGGACTCTGCTTCTGCTGCTGCTCCCGCCGGCGCCGCCTCAGCACAGAGTCAGGCCGCTGCTGAGTGGACGCCAGCTCAAAGTCCTTAAACGTGGACGACGCCGTCCTGCAGAAGGCGAGACAAAACACAGCAGAGCATTGACATAAACAGAGCGAAGGGCAAAAATGCGCAGTATCTGGCAACAGTGGACAAAAGTAGCACGAGTTAATGATGTAAACACGAGATATTTCAGTAAAGTCAGGACGTTCCACAACAGAAAATAACTGTGGTCTGCCTTTGGCTTGTGGGACCCATTTCAAGTACCCTTTGGTAATAAATCTCTTAAAAATAGAACTGAAACATAATCAACGCAGCAGCAGTCAAACAGTTGTAATTGTTCCCTTCACTACTGGACTTTCACCTTTTTTAAATGCTGGCTTACATTGTTGTTGGGCATGCTAGACTATTATTGCTTCCACTATCATCAACCCAATAAAAAGATTTCTCAAAAAAACAAACAAACAAAAAAATGTTTTAATAGAAACTAGTGGAAGCCAAGTAACTAAGCAACACTAGCAGAGTGTCTTGCACTTGTGGGTTCCAGTGTGTGGTGGGCAGAAAGTGCTCTGTACTGTATATTCAGTAAAAGTGGTGGTGGAGGTGGGGAGCTCACTGTTGGCTGCGCTGCTGGGTGGCCTCGCGGGCCAACTCGGACGGCGGGAACTGGACGAAGAGGTCCCCAGCACGGCTGATGAGGATCTCGTAGGGTAGGTCCTGAGGGATCTGGGACAGCAGGTGGTGCAGAGAGGCCATGTCACACTCACAGTCCAGAACCTCCTCTTCGCGATACAGCACAATCTGCAGAGCACACAAATAGAGAGGGGAATGCAATTAATTAAAGTGACCTGATAAGGACAAAAATAGAAATAGACAACCCAGGAAGTGGATCTGGATAGCATGTTATTTTTTCAAGTGGGCTCATAGAGTTTAAATTTATGCCACATGATATTCTCTAAATTATTATCTACATGCATTGAATGGTGAAGGTCAAGACTATGGTAATCTGTACAGCCAAGATTTCTATCCGACAAAATTAGCACCAGCAGCAGCAGGCCCACACAAGGTTGTGTTGATCCCATGTGTTGAGCCCATGTGAACGTGTCATTGCTGGACAGTTGGACAGGTTACAGGGGTCAGGGCCTCTGATGGACAGCTGGCCACTAGTCGCCACCGTCCTGATTCTTGTCAAGTAAATCCCACCAGCCCTGATCCTCGTTAAGACACGAGTCAGCTGACTGCTGTGTCTCATTGTGCCTCTCTCAGGCTCCCACCCGTGATGACTGAGCAAAAGGTCATATTTGAGGCCATGGCAGGCCCTCCAGCTATCAGTGACATGGCAATTGCGTGACTCGTCAAATACATCTTAAGATAACACTGCAGTTGTCCCTTCCTCTGATGAGTTTAAGGTAATTGGAATTGGTGAAGTGGATGTACGTGTCTTAGCATCTAAGTCTTATTTATTTTAGGACAAAACAAGACAATAACACCTTGAGAATCAAAGGATGAAAGCAGGGATTTACTGTAATCCTTTTCTACTTTACATTTTAGCAAACTGTGCACTTACCACAGCAGCAAAATATATTGGCATTAAGGGGTGGCAGGCCAAGAAGAAGTCATACAACCGCACAACATGGCGGAAGTCAGACAAGACATGACCAAACCAGGTGATGAGCCAGCTTAGAGCAAATATGGTGCCCACCTCCGCTCTAGAGAGAGAGAGAGGCAAAGAAAGAAACACACAAACACACACTTAGCACCCCACAGTGACCAGGCACAACATTCTCCATTAAACATTCTGAGAGGGAAATGTGATTAGACAATAACAAACTTCTGGATCATTACATTAGAATGGCTAACTTCGTTCAGAGATCATGTGGAACAAAATTGGCAAATGTGCTGGCCACAATAGCAATCCTTCCCTTAGATTGTTCACAGGATACTTAGCCATGTGATGAATTATATCAAACACATTAAAAAAAAAAAAGACAAAAAAAAAAAAACACAATGATTAAGACCATAGTCTTTTCCAACTGCAGCATTTTAAATCCAAAGGCTTCTAACGCTCCTCATATCATGTTTGCCTTGTGAGGTACATTTAATATCATTTAGGTCAATAGACCTGACTAAATGTACTTACTGTTCCATGAAGTCATGCACCTCAGGATTGACTCTGTCTATTATTGGCATCAAGTAGTTCAGTATGTGTTTAGTGTTATCCATGGTGGGGTCCATAAAATCCCTGGGTGAGCAAATAGTCATGTTTGATTAATCACATTCTGTTGTTTATGATGCCATTTACATAATGGTACTGGATAGATTCCTTGTTTCACCTTAGAGTAGTGCAGAAATATTGGGGAAAATACCTGACATATACCACTTCACAGCATCACATTGAGTACAATTCAAAAGAGGCTGCTGCAGTCATGCATTTAGTTCAGGCATAGTATTCTGTAGACCCAGTTTCATATTAGTGTACTCACTCCTCTCTCCCTTTGCTAACTATGTCAGAGGTGTGTGTGTGTGTGTGTGGTGGGGGGGTGACCCCTGTGTGAGGGACCCCAGATGGGTGGTGGGCTACCCCCGTGATGGGAGAACTAGGCTACTGCAGTGAGAGATGTGTGAGGGATGTGTCAGCATGACTTTTAAATAGGGAGGGCGATGTGACAGGGTGCCGTGAGTGCAGCTATGAATGTGCTCAGACTGCCATACCAATGAGTCTGGATCCTCAGCAATGCAGCCAGGGTGCAGAGTTAGTACCTCACAGACCCAGATATGAAGCTGGGTGTAGTGACGGCTTTCAGCCCTTGCTACAGTACGGTCAACATACATGTACAAACACCATGACCAAACATATGGAGCAACTATTTCCTAACAACCTAATTATCAAAACAAGGACAGGGACAATGTAGTGTCTGCCTTTTTAGAGGACAGGAGTGGAAAATCTTGTGTAAACTTTTGAGTAATAAATGAAAAACAAGTAAACACAAAAAAAGAACACGATCACTAAGGAAGAGAAAAGCTGTGCTATTTTTACGTTTCCAGTATGATTAGCACAAAAGTGCATATTGTAAAATGAATTTGTGGTGAGGTTATTTTACAAATATAACCCAGTGAAGTCAGAAGTGAATGTGGTAGAATGTAGAAAGGGAAGGACAAGGTAATTTTGTGTTTGCCAACAGTGTGCTTTCTGACCTATTCTATTCCATTCTATTCACATCTTCTAGTGAGCTAAAAATAACATTCAAATTTTTATCTCAGGCTCCAGACCTCAAACCAATGACCCCTGACACCTTCCTGTTCATTCTTGCCTCAAGCTCTACCTGAGATGGTGTGTGGAGAGTTTCTCCACCAGGGCAGTGGCCAGCCGCTCTCCCAGGACCAACAAGAAGGTGACAACGATGTCATGGTAACCTTGGTAATAGTGCAGCTGAGGGTTTTTCAGCAGCACACGCAGAATGATGTCAATCAACTCCTCCTGAAGCCCCTCCCTCTGCTCATCAGGCATACCTTTTGAGGTAAACGGGATCACTTTACAAAGCTGACCACAATATAAAGGCCATAAATATAAGATTCGAAAATGTACACACACACACACACACACACACACAGTATGTAAAAACCCAAGTCATGCTAATCAAAATACAAATTAATTTTAGTCATTACAACAGCCAAGGTTGTCTTTTTCTCAAAGCTGTGGAAGCTGGAATGTGTTTGTTGATATAATGAGACAAAAAAAGTTTTGCTATAATGGCTGCAATAATGAATGCAATCATGGTACTAAGAAAAGCATTTAGAACAACACATAAGGACTTTATAATCAGGAATTGGAGACCAAGTCAAATACTTTCAGATTAATTAGAGATTGAGCAGAGGAAAAAAGAAACTTCAAGGACATTCCTTGCATGCCAAGGCACCAATAATGCCCACTGCAACACCCTGCCTACACACTACAGACATTCTCCAGAGGCACACTGAAAGAACTGTGCCCACAATACACTCACTGACCTGGGGGAAATCGGCGAAGCGATCGCTGGACATCCAGCAGCACCTGGTTGTAGTCCTTGTTATTCTCTCGGTCCACGCCATCTGTTGACATGCACACAACCCAAAAAGAAAAATGAGGAAATTTCGGACATTTAATGAGTTCAGCTTGGAGAACTGCATCTCATTTGTTTACAGCACAACAACAACAAACCTACATGCATCAACTGAGAACAAATATTAACAGTCATCCTTATTGAAATAAACGATTTTAAACACAGTCACTCAAGTCCATTAACAGCTCTTGTGATCCAATACCACAAAACAACATAGCCATCACACTCAACCGATTAATGCCACAGCACCACTGCAGTAGACAGACTGCGTGCAGAGCTGTTCTCTAAAGAAATAGCACTTCACTGACCAAGTTGTTCGGTGATGTTGTCCAGCGGCACATTGAGGAGCCACGGCCACACTTTGCAGCGGATTTCGTCCGTGAGCAGTCCCCCCTCGCTGATGGCCATTCGCCGCAGGGCAGCCACATCCACTGGTGTAACACTCAATGCCTGCGCAATCTCTGCCTCCTTCTTCTTCCTCTTCGATTCTGCATCTAACCAGACCATCACAATTTTTACAATCACACCACTGCACTACGGTCATCGTCTGCTTTGCCAAACACCAAGAAGGCGGTGCTGTCTTCTCATTCATTCCCCGATGGAACTGAAAAAGTAACAGTCGTGTTTTGCTATTTGCAGCTCAGTCGATTGCTAAAGAAAAGTTACAACAGACTTTCAGAAATGTGGCTAATCCTTAACCTTTATCCCTTGATTGCTGGTGCAATTCCTTCACTCTGTACAATTCCCTTGCCAAATGGGGAAATGAGACAAAGGTTCAAGTGTTGCTGTTCCTATTCATACATGTTCCACACCCATATTGTTATGAATACCAGAGACATTTTTAAGAAATGTTTTGTGACCCCATGGATATAATGTGGTTCAAATATTGAAAATGCAATAATAGAAGACTGATCAATCTGCTGCAATCCACAAGCCCTTCCTGTCACACTTGCCTACTACAGTACATATTACTCGCATACTGATCTCTCAGGAAAGCAGTGCGTTGTTATGAAGTATGGCATAGCGCAGGAGTAGTATGCTGGTCTCAATAAACTGCACCTGTAGTGAATTAATTAATGAGGTTCTGGTCACGTGGTTGGTAGGGCTCTGCTGCTTGCATGCCATGCTGCATACTGGGGACCAGTGGGCACCTGCAATATATTTCAACAGGTGTAGTGTGTGCTGAGGCTCATGCGGCACACCAGCAGTATGCAGAAGGCAGTTTCGAAAACGGCATCTGTCTCTTAGCCACTCACTCACACAATGCAACTTGCAAGGTAACAAGCGCTGCAATGAGATCCAATAATAACAACGCCAAAGAATTTGGGATAGACTATTAATTCACTTGATTGAGGTCAATCAGATGTAGGCCTCGCCTCACCTGGCTGAGGACACTTGATGTCATATGACTGCTCTAACTTTAATATTTCATTAGCCTAGTTATTAGGTGTACATTGTGTTTAAAACATAAAATGTAGGCTTACTTTTTTAGCGTTCACCTCTCTCAAATCCCGATGTTGTTAAACAACAGACAATGAAATCCCTAAGACGCTTTGCCAAAAGTAACCTTAGTCGTGCAAGCAATCAGCGCCAGCATTGGGCTAGCTTGCTTGCATGAGAGCTAGAGACACTGTTCTGCGAGGTAATGTTCGCTTTTTCCTGGATTCTTTGATGTTTAACTTTCCACACATAACTGAAAATAGAACTGGGAAAGCCAATTCACATTAATATCAGTGTTATTAGGGCTAGTATTAACGCTAAAACATTCCCACCTTGTTTATCTATTCCATTCAAGGGAGAGGACGCGCCGACACTTCTGGATTTTTTCAAGTTCATATTGTCGTCATTGCAGCTGGCCTGGCATATTTAGTTCACTTCCTCCAGAGCTGAGTGTCATTAGTCCATCTCGAACCAGCAACCTTGATTAGAATAAACAATTGTTAGCATCATCGTCTGTCTCTCAGATGATAACAGGCCACATCGGAGGTACCTTCACTTGCTAATATTAGCGAGCTACGCCACTGAAACTCCAGTTCTTCACAGAGAATAAACAAAATAATCTTTGTAAAATGCTTGGAACTATACCTACAAAAATCCGATGTCACGAAATTATGTCTGCATTCAAAATGTCCACATCTGTCCTACATGGTGGATATAATAATAGTGGATAGATGTATTTCTGTTGAGTTGCCCTGACTGATGATGCAGAAATAAAAATGGTGCATTCTGGGTATTTGAGTTTTATTAAGGAATAAGGTGACAGCCGTTAGCATTTTTGTGAGATTTCTACCTTGCTTTTATAGCCAATCCGATAATATATTGTTAAACTATCAATGTTTTGAATATTTAACTCTCTACCTGTTTAACTGTGTAATTTGTACAACAAAGTCTGTGAGATTGGACCTTTAAGACATATGTAAGACTTTTAAGGTGACAGCTTTTCCAATTTCTATTACCCGGAAGCAGTTTTGGAGATCGCTAGTTGCTTATTTGACGTTGATGACAAAAAACAAGGACAGGCACGATAGATCAGGATAAAATACAATTAAAAAGACATCGCTTCTGTTAGAAGGACAGCACATTATGTCATTCAAACATAAGTCGTCGTTCACCCGTTGTTACATTGTAATGCTGAGTGATTTCACGAAAAGGGCTACATTTTATGTCATCTGTTGAGGTGGATATCTGGACCTCCAGTAGAAGCGGAAGGGAAAGATACATTGTATCATTTCTCATCTCCACATAAGGAAAAGTGAGTTGCCTGAGGTTGGGTGCACTTTAACGCGCCTCGCTATTTTTGTTATGCAAAACTTAAGGTTGTCCAAGGCGAATATAAGGCTTCTTTGGAAAGAAGAATATTTGCTCCTGCTTCATGTTGCATTGACTAAGTCCGCCGTCAGGCTAAGTTCATGGTGCGAGTTTGTCTTGCTAATTCTATGCTGCTCTGTTCCTCTTTGCTTTTCAAGCAATGAAATGCCGCTATAATGTTCAAAATAAGACCATATAACTGTGCATTTCTGTAACAACTTCGGATGAAAGGAGCTCTCGGTTGTGAAAGGCTAGCTATACTGTCATACTGTCAAAATGTCGGAGTGAATCAAGGGCCCATTCAATAAAACTGACATCTTGAATGAATGTTGAAATTAAGCAACTTTACCATTGTATACATGGTATATTTAGATGTAGGCTATGCTGCCAGACAGCTTACCAGTCAGTCGAGTATACTTTTATCCAGATATTGCACTTTTGTGAAGTTTTTCCACCTACTTGTCATTAAGGCTGTTATTTACATTCTGTTGTGGCTACATAATCTCTTTCGTAAGCGTGCTTTGCAAGTAAGACATCATGTGATATAGCAGTATGGAAACATATTCCTTGACTCGTTTTACATGATTAGATAAAGTGACAGTTTATGTACTGTATTATAGGTTATTGGTTGATTGCGTTGACTGTTGTAGTGAATCATAACATCTGAAATTATTTTTTTAGGTGAGACCTAACAACTGTAACGTTTTTTTTATGACAGGCATCAGATGAGGCCAGAAGAACAGCCTTCTTGGAGGTGACTGTTTGCAATGTTTGAAACAGTGACTCTGATTAAGAAGAAGAGTTGTCTATTTGTCACTGCAGATGGAGAAGTTTAAGGCCTCTGCAATGGGCCTCGGCCAAGATGTTTACTTGACCTGATTATCCACTGCAGATGAAAGGGATCTGGTGGTTATGGTGGGTCCCTGAATTGTTTTGAAATAAAAAGAAATAAAAGACCAAGTGGAAGACTCTTGACTATGATGGATGACGACGCAGGCGAGCCTAAAAAGCCATTACAGCCTACATCTGGGTTCACTGCAGGAGAGTCAGGGGACCTGGGGTTGAGGAATGACTCGGCGCCCAAGCAGGGAAGCTCTGGCTCCATCTTGTCCGAGTCCTCGCCCAGTGAGGAAATGGGATCCAGAGAGGAGTTGGAGGAGGAGGAAGTGGATGTGGAAAGGCCAGAGGCTGAGCCATTGGACAGCTTGGAGACTGAGACTTCTCCAATACAGGTCCATTGGGATGACACCGATAACATGGAGAACAATGAGCCAAGAGATGGAGGAGAGTCTCCACAAAAAGAGGGCGAAGGAGAGGACGATTCTGAAAAGGATGAAACCGGAGAGACTGAAGGGGACATTGATGAGGAGCATCGGAGGAGGGAAGCTGGGAAGGAGCCTAGGATGAACGGAGAGTCCAGCTCCCGGAATTCAGGGTCCGGGAAGAGAGGGCGATCCAGGAACAGCGGGTCAACTTCAGTGGCAGGTGACCAAGCCTATGCGACGCCCTCCTCTTCCTTTTACAAGCCATCCCTCTCCTCCTCTGGGGGCGGGAGGCACAAACAAGCCAGGCGGAGGAACCACCACCACCATCAGGGCCGGGCCCGGCGGCAGACTGGCACCCAGCTCATTAGTGCGGTCAAGGAGATCATGTCGGAGTCCATCAGCCCCTGGTGCATGTCCTGCATCCACATGGTGGTGGAGCTTATCGTGTCAGTGGCCCATTATTGTGGCATGGCTGTTGAGACTGGAAGCCTTGCCATTTATGACTACAGCTCCCGTTTTCTGCTCCGGGTCACAGACATCCCGGGCCTGAAGCAGGATGCCCGGCGGGCCCTTGCCTGGACCCGGTGCACCGGTGCTGCCCTGGTGGCATGGACTAGCCGGATGACCAGCCGGGTGTGGCAGGCCTCCACTTCCTGTTTTGGCTTCCTCTGTGCCATAGTGATGCTCACCACACGATGGGGCAAGTGCACCCTGGGAAGGCTCACCGGAGGACGGGCCCAGCAGTGGTGGGAAGCCTTGCAGAACTCGTGGGCGTGGAAAAAAGTGGCAGCCCTGTGTGACAGGTGCAGTAGACTGTTCCGGAGGACAGCATCTCAGGGGGATGGGTCTTCTCCAGAGTCGCCCAGCGGGGTGAGAGGCCCACCAGGGCAGGAGCTTGAGAGGCTGCTCTCCCTAGCTCAGGTCCCTGAGGATGAGCTGGACCCCTTTGCTGTGTTGGGTGTGGAAGCTAACGCCACAGAGTCTGAGCTCAAAAGGGCCTATAGACAGCTGGCTGTACAGGTGGGCTGCTTAACTACATCAAATGTGATGTCTGGTCTTGAGTCTCTCTGTATCTGTGAAAATTGAAAGTGAAATTAGTGTTTTTTTTATTAGTTCATTGATTAAGCATCCTTGAGATTTCGAAAAGCACTATATTAGTATACTAGTATATACAGTAAATGTGAATTATTTTGATTAATGTAATGACTAATTTATGATTAATGTATCTTATTTTAACTTACCCAATGAGAGAATATGCAGAAAGCAACTGGCTATAAACAGGTGGAATAATAATAATAATGTAGTCTCTTTACATGCTTCCCTCTCAGTATTTCAAGTTGTATATCTCTGTATCAGATTTCGTCTGATCAGCAGTGTAGGTCAGAAAAGCAGTGTAGAGCAAAGACACACTGTTGACAAATGCCTCCTGGCACAGGTCCATCCAGACAAGAACAAACACCCGCGGGCAGGAGAGGCCTTCAAGGTGCTCAGGGCAGCCTGGGACATCGTCAGCAACCCTGAGACGAGGCGAGAGTATGAGCTGTGAGTTGCCTCCACTTATCTTGTCATGTTTGCTTGGCCCGCCCTTTTTGTATGTCTATACTAAGCCTCCAGGATGTCGCATAGGGCATGGTCTTTCTTCACACGCATTTTCTTTCTCACAATGGTTTCTCAGAGCCCCACAATACTTTTTGTGTGTTTCCTGTGTGTGTGTGTGTGTGTGTGTGTGTGTGCGTGCGTGTGTGTGTGTGTTGACTTAGACAAAAGAATCTTATCACAGGAAAGTTCAGGAAACAAAAATATTCAAATAGAGCAAAGTAGGCTTTTTATGACTTCATTGCTTTTAAATATTTTTTGGGAACACTTCTGTCTCTCTTCTGACTTGATTAAGTCATTGTAGTGGTCCAAGCATGTTTCCTTCTCTTGTTAGTCACAGATCCAGTCTTCTAACTCTCATATTTCAGTTGAAGGAAATGATGTTAAATCCCTTGTGCAATAGTTTTGGGACTTCGTAGAACAGCCAAAAATCTTAATGTCAACATGAAGGTAATCTTACCCAACAACCTAGCCCATATTTTATAGGACAGTTACACGATGCTCCACAGCAACAGCAAAACAAACGCAACACAACAGAGAGACAGAGATCTCAGTCCTGAAATGGAAGGCAAAGGTTGAGCCATTTAAGATTTGAGAACAGATAATTATATGTAACTACCTCAGGAACAGAACTGTTCCTTGTTTCAAGGCCCCTGAAGACTCCCTCACCATTCCCGGTTGAAGTCAGTTGGGGCATCTTTAGCCTGTGTTTATTAAAGCATTATGGCAAGAACACATCCAGGGCTCTCATCAGTGGTTGGCGGCATCCCACCTCCTTCCATTCCCTTGTTGAGTTAAAAGTTTGAACACTTCAAACACCACACATTTTACCGAGGCCTGAACTCAACAGCAGCTATAGTGCTCTTCAACTTAAAATGGAGTAGCGCCAATTAAGACTGTGTGTATTAACTTAGCTCAGGCTTTGATGAATAGTCCAAGTCTGAGTTTGAATTGCACCTCATGACTTCATTTAACCACCCCTTGTCTTCATTTAACTTGTCTTCATTATGGCCTTTCTCATATTGCAGGAAGCGCATGGCTGCCACTGAGCTCTCCAAGTCCATGAATGAGTTCCTGACGAAGCTGCAGGACGACTTGAAGGAGGCCATGAACACCATGATGTGCACCAAGTGTGAAGGCAAACACAAGTGCGTCCGCACAGCCCTGAGCCTCTGCACAGTCCACACTCCACACTCTACACAACAAGCCTGCTGTCTGAGCCTCCTCATTCCTATCGAGTGCTTTAGTAGGCTTCTAATCACATACTGGGAAGCCATTAGCATGCATAAGTTCAGCGTGGTTGAACTTTGACCATTAGCTTAGGTGAATCGTATTTTGCAATGAAGCCTTTGCTCCATTGACCATTCGTGGCCCTGTGCCCAGTTGGCCACAAATATCTCAAGGCGTGCAGAAAGCACTTTATTACATCTCATTATGCTTGTGTAAGAGTTTTTTTTTGTTTGTTTGTTTTGTTGAGCAGAGAAGAAAAGTTGTGACACTAGTGTCTAGTGCTGTGGTAGACGTGCAAAATAAGTGTAATAGTTACTCAAGTGCCCTTTTGACAGTTGTACTTCAGTATGATATATTTATCTCATGTGTATCTCATATTTAACATTAAGCTCTGCATATTTGCACAACCTACAAAGAAGCCCTTTGAACCAGGGTCTTTATCCCGATATTTGAATTTGCCTTGCCTCGCACCATGCCTCACATGCCAGTGACTGACATGAAGATTCAAAGTAGTCTTTGTTACTTCTTTAGTATACTCGTATAAATGAGTGAAATCTTGTGCTTTTGTTCCTCAAAAATAAAAAGTAAAAAAATAAATAGTAAGTCCAGTGTTGAGAGAGAGAGAGAGAAAAGAAAAAAAGTAAAGTATTTTAGTGAAAAGGCTGACAGGCACAGTCTTAGGCTGTTATTGTTTCATTGTTTCATAAGCCTTGTCACTTGGTGGAAAAAGTCTGGTGGTTCAAGCCTTAAGACTACGATATGGCTTGCCAGATGGTAGCAGCTGAGACAGTTCATGACTAGAATAGGTTCTTTTGGACTTTCTGATGAATTGCCTCTTACACAAGTCCTAGATGGAGGGCAGATCGGATCCACAGATGCTTTGTGCTACGCACATGACTTTCGTTTGGTAGCAGAGCGACTTCCAAACCATGCAGTGATGCTTCCAGTCATGATGCCCCCCGTTGGTGCCTCTGTAAAAGGCCTTCAGAATCTTTGTGCGCATACCAAACTGATTGAACAAAGTGTGATTCATTGTCTTTGGTTTTCCTCTCATTACCTCTTTCTTTGTGCTCCTGGAAGTTTGGAAATATGCACAGGGGCAGGGCATTTCAAATGGCAGCATCTGTACCATATTCATATCCCAGAGTTGAGTCTCAGAGTCATTTTCCTATCCCACCTCGCCCCTATTCCACATCTCTCTCTGCTACTAACCAGCTATCATTCTTCGCAGTTGCATTTTTAAAAGAATCCAATTAAGGGCAAAAATATATGGAAGAAGAAAAATGTATGTATAGTGTAAGAAGAAGTTAACTTTTCTGTTATCTCCTCATCTCTTTCTCATAAGACACAAAGATATGCCTTTTTATAAGCAAGAACCATCTGTCCCATTTTGGCCTGTCCAGTTTGCTGTGTGATGGCAGTAGCCCAGTTTACTTGGTCTGTTGTTTGTCAGCTCCAGCCATCAACAATTCTTTCATCATTTCCCCTAACTGTGCTGTGAGTCCACATGTCTTTTAACGAGATGACATCTGAAGTCTTTCCACCCGTTTCTGTCGTCCTCCCTGCAGGCGCTTCGAGATGGACCGGGACCCCAGCGAGGCCCGCTTCTGTGCTGAATGTAACCGGCGCCACGGTGCGGAGGAGGGAGACCTGTGGGCCGAGTCCAGCATGCTGGGCCTGCGCATCACCTATTTTGCCTTCATGGATGGAAAGGTGTACGATATCACTGGTAAGATTAACATGAGGCAGGATGGCCTCCTGATGATTGCTGTATTCAGTGATGCAGTTATCAGGATCTGCTTTGGTTTCTCTATAACTTTAGACGTGCACGTGTGCATTGTCCTTACTTGTGTCAGGAGGACTTTAAACAAACAAGGATATGTTTGTTGAAACTTAGGGGAGAGATGTAAAATTTGTAGAATGCTTTTGTAGCAATTTCATTTTGCATAGCATCCGTATCTGTTGTTGCGCCAACAAACTACGCATTTGGGCTAAGAGGCAAGGAAACATGGTGTTTTTGCCAGCACACAGCAGCATAACGACTATAATCACTGCGTCTGTTCTCCATCCTCCCTTACCACATAGGATTTTTTGTTGTTCTCTTTTTTCACTCTAGATGCAAATCAAAATTTGCCTCTCAGCTTTTTGTTCCTGTCACACCCTGAAGGTTATGTAATGGCTCCGGACTGCCCAAAGCAGTAGTTTTTAGTTTTTAGTTTTTAGTCTGGTATTGTTCTCTTACTGTTCCCCTCTAACCCCCCCCCCCCCCCCCCATCCAGAGTGGGCGGGCTGCCAGCGGATAGGGATCTCCCCCGACACACACCGAGTGCCCTACCACATCTCCTTCGGCTCCAAGACCAACAGCAGTGGCGGCGGCGGTGGCGGCAGCAACACCGCCACCACCACCAACCGCCACAGGTAGCAATCCCCAGTCATATTATTACTGCTTGTGCCTATTCTGGTTATCCCAGTGCTGTCTGTATGAAAGCAAAATGAAACGACACATTAAAACAAAGAGACTGTTTCATTGATTGTTTCACTGTCTGCAACAGAACCTCAGACCACCCCCCTGGCCCTAGCTCACCTGCAGATCTGCAGGACCTCTTCAATCGCATCTTCCAGGGAGGGGGACCCCCCGGTGACATGGCAGCCAACGGTGGATTCTTCCCCCCTGGATCGTCACCCCACCATCCTCCTGGGCCAGGCATGGGCGCCAGCGGACCATTTCCGGGGCCTTCTCCCCAGAGCGGCTTCTTCCCTCATGGACCACATCGAGGCGAGCCCAGTGAACACTGGACCGAGGCGGGCAAACACCCACGACGCCGGAAGAAAGTCCGCAAGCCCTTCCAGCGCTGAGCACCCCAGACTCGCAGTCCACCTGGAGCACCCATGCTCTGATAGTTGTTTGCGTCTGAGGGAGGGGGATGGGTTTGGCAACCCTACTAACCCTACCAACACACACACACACACACACATACAGTACATACATACATACATACATACATGCAATCTCATACCAACCCACTGCCCCACGGTTCGGGGTCAAGGGTAAACTCTTCAAAGCATGTGTGGAGCTTTGGGGTTGTGGATATTTTCATGGTAATGCAGAAATGGATCAAAAGCCAGATGAAAATGAAGAGGCTTACGTGGATATGAAGATGATGATGATGATGCTCAAGTGTAATTTTATCAAATCAGAAGTGATGTGCTTTGTTTTTCTTTTCACTCAGTCACTAAACGTATATCACTGCTGTGGGTTTTTTTCTGCTGCAAAGATGAAGATTGATTTTAATAATGCCATTGGTATTTGCTCACATGTAGTTGGCCATTTCAAAGTTCACAATGAAGCTGATTTTGTAAGTTTTTGAGATCTTTTTTTTTTCAGTAATGTATGAAAGTTAGCTGCTGAAGCCTCAGGGATGATGGGTGTGGGTCGTGACCATGATTGATTAGGTAGGGTGACGGAGGAGGAGATTGGAATACTGAGAAGGTTTTTTTTTTTTTTTTTTAACTACATGGAACATGGAGGAGCGTTAAGCTTGCCTGAGGACGGTTTGCTTCTGTCATTGCCCTGAAGACACCCCTGCTATGCCGCATCAATCCCCATGTGAAACTGCATTTGCCTCTCATGGACAAAAAGAAGTTTATGCCATAGAATCTTGTATTGATGGTTCCATTTTTTTTTTTTTTAGAATTTATCATCACTGTTGGAAGAAAGGCCAATATCTCCAGAAGTGCAGTTCTAGTACCTAAAAGATTTTTTTAAGATTATCAGATGGTAACAAGCATTCAGTCAAAGCTTTCTGGATCAAAAGGTGAAGATGGTATAGTTATAACCTGTCAAGATCTTTGTCAGTCTAATTTGCACTACTTATCCTGTCACTTTCAAGAGTGTTCCTTAAACCGGAAAATATGTATAATTTTTATCAGCACAATGGCTTGGATTATTGTTGTGTCTATATTTTTCCTATTTATATTTGCATACAGACACAGTTCCATATTTATCGTTCAGCACCTAGTTGTTAAGCTTGGGTGGAAGCACTACTCTGAGCAATGCTTTTAACTGGTATGCAGTGGAACCACCATTAAATACACATTTTACGAGGGTAGACGAGCCAAACGAGATTCTGATGTGACAACAAGGATATAGCCTACTGATTTAAAAGCGTATCATTGTGTGGCAAGATGTGGGGAAAAGATTTTCAAAGGCTGACAAAATGGCCTCAACCGCACTGGAATATCGATTTCTACCCAAACACAACACTGACAGGTCCAACAAATATTACACTTTGCAATAATTTCACCATAGTGATATACCATTGATATGAAAATGGAGATGGGATGTTTCCAGCCAACAGTGATGCCATCACTACTAGACGTTCAGTGAAAATCTGAGGAGACACTATAATGGGGATTGGTTGTTTACCAATCAACATTAGTCATTGTGTTGGAGAGTCAAGCAGGTTTGTGTGTGGCACTTGATTTGAGTGCTGGCCATGTCGTGCTCATGCAAAGCTTCTGTTCCCCTCATTCCAGTCATTCAGAATACTTCTGTTTTTGCAAGTACTAGCACGCCAGCATTCCAGCCTTCTGCATTTTAAGGGTTAACTTGTGGGCTAACCTTTAGTTTAAGAAGTTACTGCAGCACAGACTGTCCGTTTTGCGGTAATCTAATGACAAAAAAATATCTTGCTAACACAAAACAGCACGCCTTGATTGCAGAAGTGGACAGTATGAAAAATGGGAATTTCTTCCAGAAAACATTCTTGTCATTCAGTGGTCTTTCCAAGCCAAGCTACACTGCATTATTGCCTTCCTTTCTTTCTCTGTCGCCAAGTATCATAGGGTCACATTGCACACAGCCCACAGAGGGCAAACTCTTCTGCGCCTGTTTGCATTGAATGAGACCAAGAGTGATAGATAGTCTTACTGAAGAGCAAGACCTCAGTATTAAAGCAATGGTTAATCCTCAAATCTTGAACAGTTCTTTTAATAGAGCCTCTTTTGAGAGTTGTTTTTTCTTTTTTTTCTGTGAATGGAGTTCTATCATTTGTTTGACAGTTATGGTTGGGCCTTGTCTGAGCAGGAAGATGCTATTGTTTTTGTTTAACATGTTCAATTTGTGCTTTGATGTCAAAAAGGTGTTTGGAATTTGATTTTCATTTGAATACGATTAGTGATTATTTACTGTTGTAGAAATTACAATGCTCAGCAGTTTGGATGCTCAAGTTGACAGAAGAATGTAACTAATTGTCTGGATGGTGAAGTTAATTAGGCTTGTGTAAGAAAGAACATCCCAGAAATACATCGCAAAAAATCAGTTTTGACAATCATTAGGATTACAATGTGCAGGACACTGGCTCATTTATCTTTTG
>JASCQY010000232.1:4493444-4508983 GCA_030264315.1 Sardinella tawilis
ATAGCGCCTCATATAAATCTCTCGACCACAGGCAGATATATAGAAGATGACCAGTGGAGACTCTGACCAGATATGTTCTTAAAGCCATCATGTTCCATTTGTAAATGTAAAATACTGCATGCAGTTGTGAATGGTCTTGTGAGATTGACTTCACGACTGTAAAAAAAAAATTAACTCAACGCTTTATGGCATGCTTTCAGGAATGAACTCCCCGGACTTTGACAACCAGACCTTGGCAGCGTTGCGGGGACGCATGGTGCGCTACCTGATGAGGTCAAGAGAGGTAAGCGAGATGTCAGCTCTGTGGCAGGCAGCATTACACATCAGCCAGTAGGCTGTGCTGTTCTGTTCTGGCCTACTGGCCCCATGCTGTGATAATGGGACAGAAGGAGGGAGATTTTCCACATTCTTTGGCACAGTATGTGGAGTTGAAATATGGGTGACTGAATATTTTGATGTGATTTAAAGTTTTATGTGTTCCTTTTGGTTTTGGCACATTTTGTAATTTTTTTGTTTTGTTTTGTTTGTTTGTTTTTTTTCTTTGTTTGTTTTGTCTGTTGCTCAGAAGGGTTTATGACCCTGAGTTATTCTCCTGCTGCTTTATGTTGCTGCTTATGTGATCTACTCAAGGGCAGCAGTTAAAATCACATTTTGTTTAGTAAACAGTCTTGAGTGTTGAGGCTGACACTGTGTTTGTAGATAACTCTGGGACGAGCGACTAAGGACAAGCAGATAGACGTTGATCTTTCACTGGAAGGACCCGCGTGGAAGATTTCAAGAAAACAAGGTTTGTATGCAAGTGTTACAGCTGTCTATTAAAGCTGGTGCAAAATCAGTCTATATAAATACATTGTGAGTGTAGTTCACATTTTAAAAAAAAATAGGTTTTTGGGGGGCACTGTAGCTCAGTTGGTTAGGCGCCTTATCATGACTAAGGGGACCCGGGTTCGATTCCAGCTCGAGGTCATTTCCCAATCCCTCCCCATCTCTTTCCCCACTCACCTCCTGTCACTCTTCAGCTGTCCTATATGATTGAAGGCAAAAGCCCATAAAAAAAGGTTTTTGGCCTTTTCTGCCTTCAGGCTGGATCGTAGAGAGTGACAGGAAATGAGTAGCAGAGAGAAATGGGGAAGTGTGTGGAGTTGACCTGAATGTCTTGGCCAACTGAGATCCTGTACCCTCCACATAACATGTATTTCTTTTACTAAATTGATAGCTTTCTGTGCATTTTCCTCCTTGAAACATCTTGTTTTTGAAATGAAATTTGAATTCCTTAAATAATGGAGATCTAACTGTCCATTTCACTTCTACTGTAGGGATTATTAAACTCAAGAATAATGGAGACTTTTTTATTGCAAACGAAGGCCGAAGACCCATCTACATTGATGGAAGACCTGTATTATCAGGCAACAAATGGAAACTCAACAACAACTCTGTAGTGGAGGTAAGAAGAGAGGGGTTGATGCCTACTGTATGCCCTGAGTTTTTCGAACTGTACTGTACCTGCTCTGTAAATCAAGCTGAGGTGCGTAGGTCATTTGAGAAGAGGAATATGTAACTTCTAACTTTATGTTTTTCTTGTAAGAAGTAATGTAATTGATTGTCACTTGTATTCTATGCTTATATTATATTTATTTCATTACCCTTTATGTTTTTGTCCTTTATCCTTTTCCGTGAAGTCAGGCACAAACCTGGCCCATTTATTAATCTGTTTTGTTGGAACAAACTTACAGTCAACAATCAAGCTGCAAGCATTAGCACCTCTATCAGTAACCAATTTTCCTGACATTTTAATTAATTATTTTCTGATTAGTAGTAAGAGGAGTTTAATGTTTTTACAAACATTGAACAATGCATCACTTATAGGATGTTATCATATTCAGCCTCCTGTTCTTTTCTGCCCTGACATGGTAAATCATTTTGAAAAGTGGAACAGCGATTACATCTCATTAACAAAGGCGTCTCATTGAGCCATTCATTTAACTATTGGTTAATGTTTAATTTTACTGATTTTCAACAAGTCTTAACATTGAACAGCCATTACTTAATTACTGGTAGTGGTAATGATGTAATAACTCATTACAGCCCAACACTGGCTGTGATATCATGAAGATCCATCAGAACTGTTTTAAAAATATAAATCGCTAAATGCTAACTTGAGTTTCTGTCTTATTGTCTTTTATCACCAGATTGCCGGCCTTCGCTTCGTGTTCCTGATCAACCAGGAGCTAATCTCCCTCATCAAAGCTGAAGCAGCCAAGATGAACCAGCAGTGAAGTTTCTGAGGAGGAACTGGCCAAATACTGGGCCAGGAGGAAGCAGTGCCCTCGGCAGATGGACTCTGAGGCCGTGGCTGAATTCTTGCAATCAGCTCCTCTATGCGAGTGTTTAGAGATAGACTTCTGCCTGCTGGCACGCAAGCAGACTGATGAAGATGTGAACGATTCTGTATCACTAGTTTGTTGTGACAGTGATAAAGTTGGGATTCTGAGCATTAGCCAAAATGTATGAGTGGGATGCTCTTTTGTTGGGACCGTTGACTGGCTTGGTATTTAGAGCACTTCAGCCTGGCAAGAGCTCAAAGTGACTTTTTTTTTTTATTCCTTTTCCAGTTTGAGTTCTTTGAGATCTTCTCCACCTGCATAAAATTATTTTCTGACTGCATCCAAAACCAAGTGTTTGACATTCCTTGAAGATTTCATGTGGACACAACTTTTTCAAGTTGATGTGCCATACAGAGTATACAGTAGTTAAGACCGACATCCAGTTAGTCATGGGTTAACAACACATCTTCCTCTTGACCCCTTAATCTTCACAGTCAAAGTGAAAGTCACTGATGGCAGTATTTTATTTACAGGCAGGCACACATAAAATGGCGTTTCACAAGCACCAGACTCAATTCCGAGGAATTTGCCCATTCAAATCTGCACAATCATCTTAAAAGTCCTAAAAGAGAAGCATCTCTATTTCTCATGTCAGTGATGTAATCATTCAATAAATGTTGTCAGTCAAAACCCATTGTCATGTGTTTTTTTGTTTTCTTATTGTTATTACTTATATTTTTTCTCCCTGCTGTAATGATATATGATAAGCAGACAGGTTTTGAGTTTGTTATTAGCCTCAGCAGGACTGGCACCTTAATCTTCCCTCCTTCAACTCTCCTTGCAAACAAGAAATTGGCAATATGCTTTGGTTTATAACTGTGCTATACTGTTGCTGGTGGCTCGTGCCACCCACCAACTGTCCTGTGACGTCCCACACCACTCATCAACTGTCCCATTGTTCCATGCACTGTCCCACGCCGCTGGCCTGCTGTCCTGTGTACTGTCCTGCACCACTCATACTGTCTGTCTTGTGCCACCTGCCTTTTGTCCTGTGCACAGTCCCGAGCCGCTGGCCTACTGTCCTGCACCATTCATACTGTCTTGTGACACTTGCCAACTCTCCCATGGCTCTCGCCCACTGTATCATGTACATACTGTGAGCGTACCGTACTGTTGCGTACCGTATTATCGCCCACTTATGCACTGACCCGCGCCACTGGTCTACTATCTTTTGCACTGTCCTCTGTCATTCATATGGTCTTGTGTCATTTACAACTGTCCCATGGGTTACGTTCAGGGTTAGGTTTGTATCAATTGGCAAGTATCATAGCACAGTAGGCGAGTAGCACAGGACAGTAGATGTGTGGCACGGGACAGTAGATGAGTGGTGTGGGACAGTACACAGAACAGTGGGCGAGTGGCATGGGACAGTGTACAGGACAGTAGACCAGTGGTAGGAGCCACCAGCAACCATACAGCATAGTTTTTGCTCTAACTGCCTCTCCACCTGAACAGACAGCCTAGTGGGTGGTGGTGGTATGACAAAGCACCATCGTTTTTTTGCACATTGATATTTATTTCTGTCTGAAAGAATATAACACTACATGGATAATTGACGAAAATTGGCAGTGATATAACCGCATGCTACATACTATCATTGTTTTCTATATTTATTCATTTGGTGAGTCTTCAAGATATCTGCAGAATTCAGCATCTTACCAACCATCAGTTAATTTCAATATCTTATAATTTTTAACATTTTATTTAATGTACGATACACAAAGTCCTTATGTAAAAATTAACATAGGACCTTGAATTATTAACATAGACCGCCATTCATATTTTTGACGTAATTGTTTTGTGCTGACGTAAACCTGCCAACTGAGTCAGGGGGACACCAAACTCTTCAGTTGTACGTGAATTACGCCACAGGACTGTCCCAGGGAGAGTAACTCACAGAGCGACTTCATGACACAAACAAGTGAGTAGCAGCTATCAGTTAATTATTATACTTTGTCTTTTCTCATTTAAACATATTTGCAGGTGGTACTTTTAAGTAAGTCTGGTTAGCCAAAATGGCTAAATGGAGGTTTAGCATGCTAGCTTATTTTAGCAACAATTTAGGACAGATCTCACATTCCCATGCAAATTGACGTTTGCAGAGAAAGTCTATAATTGTATAAATTGCTCGAGTACTTCACCCATCCTCAGGACCAAAATGTCAAACAGATCTTGATATTTCGTAATACTATGTCACGAGCTAACTTAGCCAGATTGACTAATTTATAACTTCACGAATATGTCACGAGACGATTGGGGGGCTAGTGATAGACTACTTTAAATTAATGTTAAAACTAAATTTTAAAGAATGGCAACGTCGACTCTGGCTTCGTCAATGTCTGATCAGTTATCGGCGATTGGCTCGGATGTGCAATGTGTGTCAGTGCAAGATAAGATGTCATGTTTCTAGCTTGGCATACACAGACGCCTCGACCTAGAAACATTTGTATCCAGCATTTAGTAAATTGAAATTGTTACATTGTAACTTTTGGAGCGATAGGTTTTTTTGTTGCAAATGTGGCTGTTTTTTTCGTAAATATAGCTGTATTTTACAGGCATGGATTGGAGCCCAACCAACTAGTAACATATTCAGTGAAATGACAGTTAACGTACCAGCTGTCTGACAGATTTGTCATGAGATTGTAGCCTATTTTACTACCAAGGTGTGTCTTTGGAACTTTTTGTACAGCGCTGGATTTCATAGTACTGTTGTCTCAAATTCCCTTCTTTAATTGTCTGAAATTATATAAATAATGATCAGCAAATGATACAAATTTTGTGTATTATTTAGGCATATTCATTTTTTAAGGTTGTTGACTATAAAATTCTTTACAGGCATGTTTCAGATGTGGAAAATGCTCTACAAAAAGAGTGTTGCAATGCAGTAAATGCAGGCTAAATTTTACTGTCAGGCAGGCCCCCTTTTGATTATTTAGTAATCCTACTTTGATCAGCACCTTGATTGTAGTGTCTATTCAGGGACTTAGTTCAGCTGCCTAGGTTTGTTCCGGCAACAATCTTTGGACTATCCAGTGCTGACAAATTCAAAATCCCTTTGTTTGCATGTTAGTCTGTCCTGCTGCTTTGAAGTTGCATTATCAGTGTCAGTAGGAGTATATGACACCCAATAAACCATTTAAGAACAGGTAACTAATCGTAAGTTATCACCCCAAGACTATTAGAGTTGATATGAGATAGTAGCACAGCAGAGGGTCCGTTTGCTACTATTTGTTCATAACAGGAAAAAGTAGCAGAAGAAATGGGGTAGATGAACAAAGCAGCAAAGCAAGAGGAAGACTGATATCCTGATTTTGATATAATCCTAAGAATTTGTCTTTTAACTCTTATCTAGTTGAGGCAGTCAAGCATGTACAGTACAAGTCTTGGGAATTGGAAATCAGTTACATACAGGCCTAAGTCTTTGTGGAACAAATTCTGTGCCACACCAGCCGTCCCACTAAAGCACGCCCCAGGTTTTGGTTGGTTCTGTTGAAGTTTTGTCATGGTACCTGATTGGTCCATAAAGGAGGTGTTGAACTTGTTTGTTGAATTCTCATTGGTTCATAAGGGGGAACTTGAGTTGGCAGGCCTTCGGCCATAAACATTGACTGTTCAGGTCTTGGTCATAAGTGGTTTAACATGCAACATGAGTTTCAATTTAATGTTGTGAGTGGTAGCAAACAGGTTGTCAGCCATCAAGTAGAAATGTACTGTTTGCTTTCACTCTGATTTTCTCTTTCTGTCTGTGATTTTTGTATTCTTGCTTCTCCAAACCATATGTGGAAATCTTGAGGGCTAGTTGTGATTTTGTAGGGAAGTAGATGGATCTGCCTGAAACTGCCTTGCCTTGCAACTACCTTGGTGCAGAGGAGTATGTTTCTGTCTATTGCTAAGTTATGCACTAACAATACCATAATTGACAGATAAATGAAAATTATGAATCCACTTTTTTAAAGAAAAAAAAATAGCCTACAACTACATAAAACAAGTTTTAGGCTAATGGAGTTTGAAGTAGATGGCGTGAAATGAGTTGTAAGAGACAATTACTGTGTTGTTTTGTGTAGTACACACACTGGTCAGAGAACTTTTCTAAACTGTTATGTGTGTTGGCAGTTGCTGAGATTTAATGGCATGTCTGGTATTGCACAACATAAATTAATTCTGAATTTGACATCCAACCTCCTCATTTGTGGTTTTGTTCTTGCCAGCAACTGTCTGTGGTGGGATGTGTGCTTGGAAGTGCCACTTTGTTCAGAATTGTACTGAAGTGTGAGAACATCTGTCTTGTCAGTCTTTAGTAAAATGAGTGCTAGAAACAGCCACACTGGTTAAAAAAGAGGAAAGAAAAGAGAGGATGACACAAGTTATACAATATATCCATTCAATGTCACTCTAATGCACAAGGCCTTTGACTCATCACTCAGAGACCACTGTTCAGCAGAACTAGTCTATTTTCAATCAGTTCTCTGCAATATTTCTACCAGCATTCAAGTACATGGGAGTTCAAACAATTCAGCCTCCAAACCAAGACAACAGTGTTAATAAAATGGAAAAGCACTCGCAGAGTGCAGATGTCCACCAAGGCAATATGGGTCATTGACCCAATACAAATTCCAGACGGTGCTACAGATCACCACCAAAATTTAATCATCTGTCCTTTGTCCTAATACCCATGTTGGCCGAAAATGTCAACCAAATGTGTGCAGTACGTTTTGAGTTATCTTGCGAACAGAGAGACAAACAGACAAACATGACCGAAAACATAGCCTCAGGGGTCAAAGAGGTCACATCCCCTCTAGCTACTGTGTTTTCATCAAAACCCCTTTGTAGCAATACTGAGGTGTCAAACCTTCAGGGTTCACAATTTGATACACTCATGATACAACCTAACATCCCACTAAGACTGTACATCTTAAATAGTCGTAAATACAACTCCAATTCCAAAGAAGTTGGGACTTGTAAATTTATTAAAAAAAAAAAAAAAAACATGTAAATAGAATGCAAACGCCATAATTATCAAAACACACAAGCAGCATATTTTTGCAAAAATATTTCTAGGACAACTTATTATTTGTTGGTAAAAAAAAATAAATTATTTGGGATATTTATATTCATTTCCAATCTGCACGGCATGCCATAGGCCTATGTCTCAGACAGGGACAAAAAAAACTAAGTAATGATAAAGATAAAATGGACATTTTGGACATTTCATTATGAATTAGGTTAATTGGCAAAATTATTGTACATTACAGGGATACTCCACCTTATTTTGTGAAATTGCTTATCTGTCGTTTAACTGTAGCCTAGTTAAACATGAAAATACATAGCATTTTTTGTCAATGTGTTTGCAATGGCAATTTGACAGTGTAGGCTTGTTTAACATAGCAATGGAAGTCAGTGGTGCAAAATAAATCATCATCAAATTTACTTATAAAGCACTTAAAATTAACCTACAATTAATAAAAAGTGGGCATTTGTAGCTTGATGCTAATGAAACCATTTTCCTCCAGCTATTGTGATAAGCTACACTTTTAATGTCAATCTAAGTACTGAACACACAGAGAAAAAAAATGACATGTGCTTTCCTGAATAATACTTGGGCATAGCCTAATCCAAATACGTAAATATCTAGATAAAAGGACAAAATGTGACAGATCTGCAAGTTGGCTATTTTAGAGGTGTTCATCATTTTATGTGTATTAGGGGGCCTACTGTAGGTATGTTCCTAGTCAAAAGATATTCTATGTTTTCCTGAATTTGTAGAATAGTTGTCATTGCCTACTGTATATTGTAGGGTCAGAATGCACCCCCCCCCCTCATAGTTTGACTAATCATGTCTGCCACCTGAACTCTAGGGGGCAGGAACTGTATTGTTTGAGCTGAATGTGACCCATCACCCTAGTTTCCATCCTACAGTACCTTTACCTTGCCTTTCTCACAGCACTGCCATGTTCAAGACAGACAAAGAAAAGTCAAGATGAAATGTTCTATAACTGTCTGAATGACATTCGTGTCATGTTTGGTGTTATTTTGATGGTCTTGATGCAATTATTTGAATGATCTACGTCCCGTTGAGAAATGAGTAATCTTAGTAGAGGTTTCAATGTAATGTGATGTAAGAATTGTATGTCCCCTGTAAGGTCATTATCATAGCCTATGCCCTACCCAAGGAACCCCATGATGCAAGGGGGCTGTGTCCCATGAGGACAAAAGGTCCATACGCATATCACCCACTTTATCAAATGGTCTCTTAGGCTGACTAGGTGGACTTAATTTCAAACAATGCAAAATAGGATTTAAGGGGAGGTAACAAAATATTCTGGGAGTTTTCTGCAGTTCAGATCTCCCGTAGCCTACACTCATCCTGTATGTAGTCTGTCTTCTGAGCCGGTATGTAATTCTCTGATTGTTGATATGATTTCTTATCTTTTCTTAGTCATCTTGCAGAATTATTTTATAGATCTTACATGTATGTGAGCTCTTTCATTATGTAACTGTAGAGAAATGCTGAATAAATGCATCAAGTTTTCAAACTCAAATCAGGTTTTTTCCCCCCTATAATCGAGCAACCCTAACTACCAGAATTTATGATGGGACATGTTTAGTATGACTTTAAACATCCTATTTTATTTAAAATGAAATTGAAAGTGAAAAAAATCTATGTGTAGTACATTTGTCATTATTTGGCTATCTGTCTCTTCCTTTCTGTCTTAGACCACTAATGCAATGCAGCACCTGAGACACTGCCAAGGCTTTGCTCGAGTGAGCCTCATCGGAACACAAAGGTATAGCTCCCAAACGTCTCCCTTGTCCTGTGTTTAGCCTCTCCACCTCCACTGAACTTTTAAAACTCTGTCACTTCACTTCGCTTAAGCCCTTTGCTCCTCTTGGGTGCACAGGCCGTCAACAAACACCCTCCATTTCACTCTGTTGTTGGCTTTCTGCTCAAGCTCTCCCCAGTAAAACTCTGTATATAACTGTAAAGTCATAAACTATGACATAACTAAATCAATAAAATGTTACTATGTTCTTTCAGATATGGGCATACGTGGGTCAAATTTTGTTTTCACTCTGTGGTACTTTTAGTAGCGTCATCTTTTTTTGTTTCTCTTCACTCACCTGAGTATCTGTGCTTCTTTTATTTGATGTATTTTGCTTTACTGCCATTTTTGCAACATTTCATGTTCTCAGTATAGCTTTTCTCATTCTTCATGTTGTCAGTGTAGCCTAATTCTGCTTCTTGTTTTGGACACGGGTAGTCCTTGTTAAGTACCAATTTAATGTTCTAGCAACAGGAACCAAGTCCTATATCAATCACAATCTGACACTGAATACATATTGTGTATGATAGCTTTTACATTTTCGGCAGACTCCACGGCACTTATAAGTAAACAGTCCTATCTTGCAAAGTGCCATCATGAGGTTAATCATTTCCAACCAGAAGCCAGCATAATTACTTGGCTTCTAGGAAGACCAGAGGTGTGTAGTGGTCTTGTTACCATATTGGTTGAACCAAAATTTCTCGTGTCTTCGGTACTGATATGTTTCAGTTACTGTAGCTTCAGCAATAAAGGTATATGTTGAAAATAGCTGAAATGCCCCTTTAAAGGAGAAATATGGTATGAATCAATCAACAGCCCTGTTGTTGAATGCTGCCTGTAGGAAAAAGAACCAAAATGCAACATAGACTGTATAACGAACCGATAACTACTGTTAACTGAATGGGGCATAGCGAAATGAAACTGAAAGTAAGTAACTATGCCCCTTTCACTTAATGTTAGTTGCCAGTTCAGTATTTGGTTTATGCTGTATCAAATTTTCTCATTTTTTCCTACTGACAGCACTTGGTGACCTCAAACAAAGGGAATATTGATTGATTCACACCAAACTTCTGCAGTATTCAAGAACTGCACTTAATTACATTTATTAAGTATCTGTACTTAAAGTTTGGTGGGAAATGAAGTTTAGGTTTTTTGATACATGGAACAATGAGTTTGAATGTTTGTCAAATACCCCACCTCTGCTCGCACTCAGCATTCTGATATCCAGCTTTCCAAACCGATGCTCCCACAGCCTTTAGAATGCTATCGCTCCCTGCAAAGAAAAGCACTTTGTCTCGGGCAGTACACCGTCCACTAGCTGTAAAATTTTAGGCCAGTATCCAACTACCGTTTATGTCCAAGGTCTTTGAACAAGTTGTTGCAGAACAGCTTACTGCCCACCTGACCTTAAATAAAAGTTTCAGTCTGGCTTTCGGTCTGGACATTCTACAGAGATGGCCCTGATCAGAGTCACAAATGACCTATTACTAGCAAGTGACACTGATCGAGCATCTCTTTTACTGCTTCTTGACTTGAGTGCAGCTTTTGACACCATTGACCAAAATAAATACTCCTTAGCCACCTTGTCGGCCGTTAATCCTTACATAAATTACTGTGGTAACATAATGATGAACATTCCTATTCATCTAATGAGCATTCTGTTAGAGCATAATAAATCATTTTTTGATTGCACTTGTTGCATTTCTGTGGCAACAGAGATAACATTTCCCTTGGTATTCTGAGCTCCTAAAGACAGCTTTATTGTCAGTTTCTTCACATGTACTAGACATACAAAGGAATCTAAATTACATTTCTCACTGTCCTGTTACTTAGCTATTTCATTGATGAATTTGGATTTTTGTTGTCCTTTTGGAGGTTCGAATGTGTGGATGTCTCAGGGTGTTTATAGGCAAACTGTGACAAAGTTCATCATATTTTTATCTGGAGCACAATACATAATTTGCCATGCACACCATAAAACACACCATAAAAACATGATTGCCTGGTACCACCATGCAATTGTAGTTCCTCAGAACAATATGTAGGCTGTTTTGATTAATGTTTGTATATTTGATTTTTGACTTGATTTTTGACTTGATTTTTTTCCCCTTAGGACCCAGCTTGTCAAAGGTGTTCCACCAGCTGTTTCAGCATGTATGGGTCCATTGAATACTCGCTGGCAGAGCTGTGGCAGCCATGGTGGTCAGTCAGGACAGGCTGCCAATCGCTCCAGCCACAGGTGGAAACACTTGATAGCAGGACTGGTGGCTGGAACAGGCGCTGTATTGGCCTATGGACTCCACCACAGCCAGGTAAGGTTGCTTTTTAGAGAGACTGCTGTGTTTTATTGGGGTGGGATGACTAGTAACTTCCCAATGCAATTGTCAGAATTACCAGTGGAAGCAACTCATGTCTTACGATGTTACAAGTGTAACAAGTAACAGGAAATCCTCATTAAAAGAAGGTGGAATTTTTTAGTAATATTCGCTCTGCTATAATAATTTTATTTGAATGATGTTTTCATCTCCCCATTTACTCCAGGTTGAGCGGGCAGCCAAATCGATAGAGCCAGTGAGAGTGACACAGTCCTCCTTTCCCATCTACACTCAGGAGGAGGTTACCAAACACAAAACCCTTGATGAGGGTGTGTGGGTGACATACAAGGGAAACGTTTATGACATCACTGACTTCATCGCAATGCACCCAGGTGGCGATAAGATCCTGTTGGCTGCAGGTGGGGCTTTGGAACCCTTCTGGGCTTTGTATGCAGTCCATGGACAGGAGCACGTACTGGAGATCCTTTCTGAGTACAAGGTGGGTGAGTTGAGTGCAGAGGACCAAAAGAGACAGCAAAAAATGGCTGACTCCTCTGACCCATATTCCACAGACCCTGAGCGACACCCAGCACTTCGCATTAACAGCCTGAAGCCCTTTAATGCAGAACCTCCATCTGCACTTCTGTCCGACAACTACATCACCCCCAACGCCCTGTTCTTTAAACGCAACCACCTTCCTGTCCCAAGAGTGGATCCAAACACCTACAAGCTTGAAATTGAAGGCCTTCCAGGAAGAGTGCTGTCCCTCTCACTGAAGGATCTCAAGACCCGCTACCCCAAATACACCATCACAGCCACTCTCCAGTGCGCAGGTAACCGCCGGTCTGAAATGAATACCGTAAAGCAAGTCAAGGGCCTCAACTGGGGAATAGCGGCCATAAGCAATGCCACCTGGTCGGGGGCACGCTTGCGGGACGTCCTGATGGACGCAGGCTATGGTCCAGAGGTTGCTGCCAAGGCACGACATGTACAGTTTGAAGGCCTTGATCGAGATGTGACGGGAACAACTTATGGGGCTTCCATACCACTAGGGAAAGCTATGAGTGAAGTAGGAGATGTTCTTCTGGCATACGAGATGAATGGGGAAGATCTCCCACCTGATCATGGATACCCAGTTCGGGTGGTGGTTCCGGGAACTGTTGGTGCACGCAATGTCAAGTGGTTGGGCAAGATTGTTATCAGTGAGGAGGAAAGCAAGAGTCACTGGCAACAGAATGACTACAAGGGCTTCTCCCCCAGCACAGACTGGGACACAGTCGATTTTAAGTCAGCCCCAGCCATCCAGGAGCTGCCCATCCAGTCTGCCATTACCCAGCCTTCAGAGGGAGCCACAGTGGACCGCAGCATGGAAGAGGTGACGGTAAAAGGCTATGCTTGGAGTGGTGGGGGCAGGGAGGTTGTTAGGGTGGACGTCTCAGTGGATGGAGGAAAGACGTGGCACATTGCCCAACTCCAGAACAGCGAGAAGGGACAGAAGCCTGCGCCCTCTCCTCCACCAGGCCAAGCCTGGGCATGGAAGCTGTGGGAGGTCACCGTCCCTCTGCCCGCCGGGTCCCATGAGATGGAGGTCATGTGCAAGGCGGTGGACAACAGCTACAATGCCCAGCCCGACACTGTGGCTCCCATCTGGAATTTAAGGGGGGTCCTCAGTAATGCCTGGCATCGAGTGAAAGTCAAAATAAACGAGGACTCTGAGGAAGAGTAACAGGAGAGTAGACGAGTATGGGTTGAAAGAGTTGGTCCAAGAAGGCTGGGGTGATGAAGACAAACCTTAACTTGACCAGAAGAGGTGAAGGAAGCCCTTCAACTCATGAGGGGCACATGCTGTTGGGAAAGAAGATGTTGAACATGCTGCCAGTTTAACGCACAAATTACCACTCAGCTCTTGTTCTTTGCAGAAAGAGCTTAGTAACAGTGATTCTGAGTGCTTCCTGCCAAACCTGCATTGCTTTAAACAGTGGGTTTCCTGCTTCCCTGACAGATAGGGAAATTGAGATTCCATAGCCAGTAGACACAGAGTGTGTCAAATGCTGATTATAAACAATCACAAAAAATAGCAGCCTTTTCAAACATATACTGATTAGTATGCTTTTGAAGTACTAAGCCACATGCACCAGTTTACAACTTAAGAAAACAGCTTATGAACGCTGAGTGTCAGTGGAGTTCATGGAAATAAGAAACTGTCCTAGTAGGCTGGTCAATCTAGTGTTTGCCATAAAACAGATTGCAATAGTAATCATTACAAATTTTCTTTGATCCCTAGGCACATCTAAATCACATATAAAAAATATTTAGTGGAACATACTTTTTTCAAGGTCAAAGGTAGAAGATTTCCAATGCATTTTGCCATTGGAAGATACTAGAGGTGAATAGGGTAACATTTTAAACTAAGAGATATCAAATTAAAACTTTAACAGTTGTTTACTCACATTAAGGTTAAGATTTTTTGTATTGCACGTTTTCTGAAATGTCTTGTTTAAATATGTAAATGAGGCCACATCTACATAAATATGCAGTAATTTGCATATACTATTTCTAGAAAATAAAACCTGAACGATAGGTAAAGTCAGGTGCAAAATTATTGCTGCATTTTGCTTATATATTGGACGCCAAGAGGTTTTAAAAAGGAAATATTAGATCACTCTCGATCACCACAAAAAGTAGGAAGGAGTGAAAAAAATGGTATTCTGCATGCATAAATACTTATGCAACTTATTTACTGAACAGTAGGCCTATATTCCTAAATCTTTATGTGGACATCTTCAGAATATGTTTATGAACAAAACAGAAAAGTTTGGTGTGTTGATACTCAGATTTTGTTCAGATTATGACAAGAAGACTGAGCACTGACAATGCATGTAAAAAAAATGCATTTTTGCCAGTAGTATCCTTTCAAGTAGGCCTGACACAGTCTACTGTAGTTAAAAGGGTGTTGGAATTGCCACTTGTCAATACATGTGGTGTCATTTTCCCTGAATAGTACAGGGAAAGCTAAAAAGTATCTGGTTCACCAAAAAATATTATTCCCTAATACATGGCAAATATGAATATTTTTTTGGACTACATAATGTTTTCTGATTTTTGTATTGATATAAAGTGATATCTAAATCCCTTCAGTAAATACCTGTGTATCCAATATGTCAGCAAAATTCAGTAATTATTAATCTAGCCTTATATTTTGTTTCAATTTAGTTTTTCAGAAATGTATGCAAATTAGTGGAAGTAATATAGTATGCAAAAGATCTTTGCCTTAATGTCAACCTTGAAAAATAGTATGTTCCACTAAATTGCTGATTTTTAATATATGATCTAGTATGGTCTACGGATCAATACAAACTTTGAACCATTACTATTGCAATTTGTTTTATGTTTGGCCTTTTTTTTTAGCTAGATTGGCTGGCTTATATAGTTCCTCAGGTCTGTTTGCAGAAACAATAACAATGCAAATTGTTTCTTGTCCTTTCTGGATTAGTCCGAGGACCAAAATCACTTAAATGTCTTTAGGATGAATTAGTTCATGAAAATTCATGTTCCTACAATATAGTCTTGCAAATCAGTAGAAATTACAATAAAGGTATTGTGTGATATGGAATGTAAATTCTCACAAATGTTCTCATGTTAAATTATTGTTTTGCACTCTTTATATAAAAAGTGGACATATTCAGTTTGAATTATCGTTGTTTGATATAGTTGGAAAAGATCACTCCAACTCACAATAAAGGGAGCTTTGCTTATGAATAATGATACATGAGTTTTGTTCTTTCATATTCTCTACACTTCTCCAGATCTAAACATTTACTGTACACAGCCCTTGACTGATGGCCTGCCTCGACTGATCGTATTCTAGCTCTGAATTCACACCTCCCTTTGTTTGCTGATTTGATGCTATAAAAATGCCACTGGACACAAGCTTACTGGAATCAAATCCAGACTAGGGCTGCGTTTCCCAAAACAATCTTAGAGCTAAGATGATCTTAAAGGAACACACCACCTTTTTT
>JASCQY010000232.1:4532615-4553805 GCA_030264315.1 Sardinella tawilis
TGTGTGTGTTTGTGTGTGTGTGTGTGTGTGTGTGTGTGTGTGTGTGTGTGTGTGTGTGTGTGTGTGTGTGTGTTTTACAGCATGTCCTGACCCTGAAAATAACAATGCAAGAGTAGAGATGAATTGGCATAGCAAAGAACAGGCTGTGGAGGAGGGGTGTAGAGAGAGAAAGAGACAGAGGGACAGAGGGAGAAATAAAGTAAGGAAGAGAGAGAGCAGCTGGAAAAATCAATGGCGCTCAATGAGACTGCCTACATCAAATGGTGTTGGGTGTCCAGGGCTAGTGGGATGGTGCCAGGTACCCCATTAACAGACCACAGACCCCCGAAATGGTGCATGAATTAAAGATGAGAGGAAAACACACACATGCACTCAAAGACTTATACATACACACATACACACACACACACACACACACACACACACCTGCATGCATCGATCCATCCACATGCAAATGCACGCATGCACGCGCACGCACACTCACAAACACACACACACATGCACTCACTCCTACATGCACAAATACATCTGCATGCATACACTGCACATACACAATTGCATGCATGAACACACACACACACAAACACATACATTCAAATGCACACCCATCCAGCCCATCACACACACAGAGACACGCATACATACTTGTATGCGCACAAGCCCTCAATAATAGCAGATGTACAAAAAGGCCTCATATAGTGCAAATTGTACTGTACTTTGAGGGATCATATACTTTACAAATCTGCAAACTGTATTATCTGAAAGTGATTTTCTACTGTAGAATTTAAGCACATTAGTGTCAAGGATTGCAAACTTTTTGCACATCAGGAATTATTATTAATGAATTCATTCCTGGTTCATATTCATCAGCCAACAGTACAGAAGATGTGTAACAACCATAATTTTCTTTCCTTACTTATTTGCTGTTGCTCTTTGTGGTATTATCCAGATCTCCATCAAAATTGTGTGTGTGTGTGTGTGTGTGTCTAAGTGATTTTCCCTGAGTCATGGCAGACCCAGCTACCCTGTTGCTAGATTATGGCTAATGTACTACAGAAGCAGCAGGGACCAGATTGAATGCAATCAGGGGTCAGCGAGTTTTCTCCCGTTGATCTAATTATTTCATCTAGCCCAGAACTTGGCCTCTCCCCAGTGGAACACACAATGGTTTCGAAGGACAAATGTCCCAGATGGTGCATTGTCCCTCTGACCAAATAAAAAAGCACACAAAGTGCACTGGCTGGTACATGTATGACCTCTGAGATTTTAGCCAATGTGCCAAGCGGTGTTGAATAAGCCTCCGCCCAAGTTGCCCTACCCCTCTGAATGATATCGTCTGCTGCCTGCCCCCGCCCCTCCTGCCACACCCAAACAGCATTTGGCCTCTGTCCCAAATCCTTTTACAGACCATCAAATTAACTAATTGATTTCAAGGCTCTTTGCCAGATGATGCTCTCAGCCTATGTTAGCACAGGAGCCCATGATCAGGCACCTGTCAGCTAGTGATTTATATAAAGCACTTAGCGTGCCGGCTCCCTCTCTCATAATTTTCTCCAAACCATCAACATTTTCCGTCAGACTTAGACCCAGGTTCTTGGAACATGTCCAAAGCAAGCTACCTATGTGTTCATTTTCATGACGGACACATTTAATCTGCCTCTTGCAAAATTGAATTATTTCATACCTACAAATTGTGGTGTCAAATGTCACTTTGGGTAGAATTACAAAGAGAATTACAAGGAACATATTTCAGGTCACGTTTTACAATGAAATGTGTGCGTTAGCAACACAAATATGACTGTTACACTGGGGAACTACTGTGGAGAATGCTGCTATTCTTTTAATTACAATCATTTATATTATTATTTCTGTCAGGTTTGATGAGGAAACTCAGAAGAGGCAGGAGGCTGAAAATAATCTGGTTGTCTTCCGCAAGGTAAGCATAACCAAAATGAATATAATCTATTTTCATGTTACAGATGTACATATCTCCATTCACAACCAATTCCTGTGTCCATGAGCCCTCAGTTATTGCAACTCTCTGACTACAGTCTTCTTTCATAAATGAGATCCAACACAAGACATGTTAGTACTCATTCATGCTACTATCAAGCTAACATTAGCATTTTCCCTGAGTAATCACTGGGATGGGATGACTGAAAGAGCCACACCCAAGGCTACCACTGGGAGAAACAGTGACACCACGTGGACTGCAACAGACTACAACAGACATGTGGAAGAAAAAAATGTAATTAATATGGCAAATATGGCTATCACCCTGCCCTGCCATACTTGTGTCACATCACAGGTTTACAGAGGCATAGACACATGAATCCACTGACATTCCAGACATGACATCATTACACTAAGTGTACTCTGCAGTAGTCTTCATCGATGCGATATAAAACCTCTAAATGTGATTAAATAATGGAGTGCATTACCTTTCTAAAGGATGTGGATGACGCCACTCTGTCTCGTCTGGAGCTTGAGAGGAAAATCGAATCGCTGATGGATGAGATCGAGTTCCTCAAGAAGCTCCATGATGAGGTGAGGTACAGTACCTGCCTGCACCATGGAAACCACAATAAAAACACTTCGTAATATGACACAAAAAGGTCTTCATTACCTGGATTAATTGGACAAAAGGTAGTGTTGGATGCTGTTGCTTCGGAGTTTTAGATAATACTGCCTGCTTTAGCAACACACCTTTATGACATCAAGGTTGCTTACATAATATCACTGTACTACTGTAATTATGCTTTTGTGTTTGTTTATGCCTATTCATAAACAGATTTGCTAAATAAATAGAACACTGACAGCATGTCTCATATGAAGAGCAATGCCCAAGTCAAAACCTTCCATCAAAGATACAGTACTTTAGTTTCAACCGTCAACCGTCTTTGCTTCCATCACACTCAAAGTATAGAGACTTCATAATTATTTTCCCTGAAGTAAGTTTAAAATAACATTATTCTATTTTCATGGGTGTACTAATGTGTGTGTCATATGGTTGCTATGTTCTCTCGCTCTGCAGGAGATTCAAGATGTGCAGGTGAGCGTACAGTCCCAGCAGATGAAGTTTGAAGTGGAGGCCCAGGCCCGCCCGGACCTCACTGCCGCCCTCAGGGACATCCGTGCTCAGTATGAGAACATCGCCTCCAAGAATATGCAGGAGTCCGAGGACTGGTACAAGTCCAAGGTGAGCACTGAGCACACACACACACACACACACACACACACACACACACACACACACACACACACACACACACAGAAATCATTTCAACCAAGCGGTGTACAGCATCACAAGCTTACATCTTATCATATTAATTGGTAACACAAGATACATGCTGTTTACATGTTTACACTTTTGATCCCATTAAGGAAATTCAATATTTACATTTATCACAATTCCATTTATTATCTGTTATACATGGTACAACCATATTTCTTCTTGTTTGCCTATTCAGTTTGCTGACCTGACAGACTCTGCTAAGCGTAACAATGAAGCCATGAGGCAGGCTAAGCAGGAGGCCAATGAGTACCGCCGGCAGATCCAGTCTCTTAACTGTGACATCGATGCCCTGAAGAGCACGGTGGGAGTCATCACCTCTTTGTTTTTATTCTCCTGTGTCCTGCTCTGCTCTGTTCACCTCTCTTCTATCCTCTTCTCTCCATTCTTCCCATGTTCCCATTCTTCTTGTCTTCTCCATTCACTGATTTTTGATGTGATGTCTGATAGATAACTCAACTGGACTGGCAGATAACTGCCATAAAGATATTTCCATAAATGTGTCAAGGAAAAGCCAATACTGCCTTGTTATTGATGTGATCAGTTGCTATGTTTGAATATGCCTGTCCATCTCTGTAGAACGAGGCTCTTCTGAGGCAGATGCGGGATATGGAGGATCAGTTTGGAGTGGAGGCAAACAACTACCAGGACAACGTTACTCGCCTGGAGGAAGAGATCCGCCACCTGAAGGATGAGATGTCTCGCCATCTGAGGGAGTACCAGGACCTGCTCAACGTCAAGATGGCACTGGACATCGAGATCGCCACCTACAGGAAGCTGCTTGAAGGAGAGGAGAGCAGGTTGGTCGCTGGAATAGAAATATTGTCGGCTCAAACATTCCAGCATGTAGGGTGTTTTTTAATGCATATAGCCCAATAATAAAGACTTTGGAGACATTTTGGAATTAACTGAGTGCCTGGACCTGGAGTTTTTTTTCCTTCCTTTATTCCAGCATGTATGTTCAAACAAACCTTCAGGGCATTTTGAAAGCTCCTTTAATTTGATTGTATAGCAGGACTGGGCATTTTTCTGGTAAATGTTTAAGTATAAAAATTGAGTTGAGCCTGCTTATCTATTGTTGTTTTTTTTCTACCACAGGATTGTTATTCCAATGAACATTCCTTCCATTCGTGGTGGGGGTGAGGATCATTTTTGAAATCTGCTACTGTCATTTCCTTCAGTATGACATTTGATTGTACTGTTGGTCACTATACTAATTTAGCTTAGATGGTTCTAAATGGCTGTCCATTACAGATCTGATACTGAATGATACTGAGTGATAATGTTGTTGAATGTTCAAAAACATCTACCTTTGTCTTTGTTTAATGAATCATGTCCAGACTATGATGACAAACCAGAGCCTGGACATGGAAAGAAGGTTGTGATCAAGACTGTTGAAACCCGTGATGGAGAGGTAAGTTAATACAGGACATATAAAACATATTAGCCTACTAATACCCAGTGATGTGTCGTCATTTTACCCTTTATCTTCATGTAATGAATTCCATATAACTTGCTTTATCTACCACTGTTTTACAGGTAGTGAAGGAGTCGAGGAAGGAGAAGGATGCCCGTGATAGCCGAGACAAGAGTGACTCCCGTGACTCCCGTGACTCCCGTGATTCTCATGACTCCCGCGGTGGCCGTGACTCCAAGGACTCTGACAGGGATGATTAAACAGGCTCGCTGATATTAGCTGAATGTTCCAGGGTCAAGAATAGCGTGAGCGAAGGGTACAAAAAATGAAAAGGAATGAAAAGCATAAGAATGAAAAAAGAGATAAAAGCTGCTTATATCACATGTACTGCTAATTGTTAAAAAAGACATCATGAATGCTAGACAGGAATAACGGGAGCCTTTTTGTTTTTGACTCAAAACTGTGATCTGTGAGCAAAGTAAATTTTTGCTCAGACTAATAGCCCTTATCCCCAGAGTGAATACACTGATCTAAACTGTAAATTCAGTCACTGTGAACTGTGACAATGGTGCTACAATGACACACACATTCCCAGTTAAAACTTGGTATTGCTCAGTAGCAACATTTCAAATGACAGAAACGAACACAACCCCTTGACGCAATTACTCAAAAAAAATGAGGCAGACACTTTAACACAAACTTCAACATGAATGTACTGTACTGACCAAGTCACTGATATGGAAATGATTGTAGAGTTTGGTAGGTGCAGGTTTGTGGTGGAGCAAGCCCTACCTGGTCACTTTCTGTCAAACACCACCTGAGGCCTTGATTTACAGTAAAAAGTAGAATTTTCTCAATCTGTTTTTTTTACCTGACTTGACACCTCAAATTTAACACTCGCCACTAAATTAACCCAACATGGGGACCTTTTAACGCAACCGCATTCTGTTTTATAGTACCCTATCAGTATAGTCACTGCCAGGTTTTGATCTGTCAATGTGTAATGGGACAAAAACATTGTGATGGATGGAATTTGTGGGCTTGCAAGGAGTAGACTACAGTCTGTCAGATGGCTCTGCGTTGGTACATACTCAACCTCATCTCTAGTTGAGCAAGTTAGGAATGATGGACACCACTATACTAGGCACCACATAACAAGAACACCTCATTCTTTTCACATCACTGCAGGGATCTTTTTGTTTTGCGGTTCTTTGGGAATGTTTGGCAACTTTAGAGAAAATCACTACTAGATAGGATTGCAATGAAAATACAAATAAAGTACACTGGAACAACAAATGAGCACTTGTTTTCCTTCACTTTCAATTGAAAACCTAATGGAAAAGGGGTTTGAATTGTGTATACTAAAGCATACTAACTACTGTAAAAACAGCACTGATTAAAGTATACAATGTGGAAGAACTCACAGAATATTTGATGTAAGCTTATAGGTGAAATCACTTTAGGATCCAATGGAAATTTGCAGTACCCCCATTAAGATAGCCATCCCTAGCAAAAGGGGAAAAAGTGAAAATGTCTCAACAGTATTAACTTTATTGACATGTTAGGCCAGGGGTTACCCAACTTTTTGACTCAAGACAGAGCCACACTGGATTTTGCATATTAAAAATTGGTCTGGTGACTGAACACTAGATGACAGCTAAAACAACCATTTACTATATCAGAAACCTTCTCTTTGTAGACTTCTGAATACTGTCAAGAAAATATGCTGAGCCTGTAACTTGGCAACTAACTTTTAAGCAGTGGCCTATTGCTGTCTTCAAAAATCAGCCTTTGACTGAAAAAAAAACAACAACATAATTTAGCCTATTTTAAAAATACTTGGCAGATTATTTAATAGCCAACATGGCAGATGTGGCCCTCAGTTTGCCCACCACCTAGACCTACAGGTTGCAATCAAGCAAAATTGATTGAACACAGAACAAACAATGTGGAATATGTATTGGCCCAAGTCAGTGTTATATTTCACATAAAGCTATAGTATTAGCCTGACAAGCCATCCTATAACATAAATGACAGTCTGGGAACCACAAATCAGTTTGCACTGATTAAATAGCTGCAAGACCAAGAAATTTGCTGACAAAAAGTCATTGATTTGTTATTTGTGCTTTGACATGTAGGCCTACAACTGCCAATTTTACTGCCAGTCTTACAGTATAAGTCTTCTTCCAAGAAGTATTAGCCTACATGTTACTAAATGAACAGGAAAATCATAGAAAAACAACTACTGGACTCAGGGCGCTTGCTCTTTTGTCAACTAAAAATCCCAGACTTTTTCCAAACTTTTTCCAAACATCTAATTTCTTCTTCAAGACCTCGACATTTTGAAGTTTTGTGAGTCAAGCTGCCAACACGCAGAATTTCACTCTCACTCAGTAGTAGGCCTATAATGAGATGTAATAAAGACAATCTTGAATCTTGAACACTAGAGTACTGATTAAAGTACAATCATTTTTAGAAAATATCACCACAAAATCAAGCACTTTGATTATTGAAAACCTTTGATTAATTAAAACTTTCCAAAACCGCAAAATCCTTGAGGGACTGATGTTAAAGATTAAAGATTAACCTAAATGAAGTTTAAAGTGAAAAACATCCTTGCATTTTTTTTTTAGAAAACACTGCCATGAACGAATTTTTATTGCAAAAGAAAAATACATTCTGTAACTTTTTGAACGACCAAAAAGAGAGGAGATTTGGCATAGCCGAGGCTTAAAGGCATGAATGGCCGCTAGATGGCACCTGCAAGAAGACGAGTCATACTGTAGGCTACAGCCTATAACTCAACAAGAATTGAAGATTAGGTGCTTGCATGCTGTTTCAATGTTTCAGATCTGGGGGAAGGGGTTCCAAGTAGATGGTTATCGGTAAGTCGCAAACCTGCTTAAATTAAACCAGATGACAGCAGACCATCATTCTCGTCACTCAGGCTACCAAAATGAGGCTACTCTATTTAGAAGTTCCTTCCCCTAACTTAACTTACCCGCTTAACCAACTACTACTATATTGGTCCAGGGTCCAGGGACTCTCCAGGGGTTCGTTAGTTTAGCCAACCCTGAAAGACATCCATTGAGCTGAATCATAACCTGAAAAACAAAAAAAATGTCACAAAAACACTTACATTTTTTCATTCTGAATGCATCCAAAAAGGGCAACCATATTTTGACTCTTTATTTCTTTGGCAGATAGACCTAGTTTACAGTTAATTAGGTCTATAGAAAATATATTAATATTCACCACCATAGATTTCCGCTGAATGTGTAAGGTGCAATATTACATTCAGGGAAATCTCTTAATGTGCTTATCCACTTAGCTGAAATACACTGTGGCAGACACCAAAATAACAGGCTACTAAAATCTAATCTTTTCCGTTCCGTGTAATGTACCCTATTTCTGACTGTCAAAATGTAATAGCTTATTGGCGGGGTGTGGGCTATTTGGGGAGCTCAGCGAACCCTTTGCAATTAACTAGCTCACTGTGAATGAATAATATTTGTCTAATTTTGTTCAAACACAGACATTGAAGTTTTACTTTGGCTAACATATTTTTCGCTTTCGCCCGTATCTGAGTGACTTTGGTGTAAGGCTGTACATTAAATTAGCTTTAAACATGTTGCGAAAATTAAACTATTTGATTAGATTGATGCCTTCCTGACTCAAGTGCAAACCTACCCAAGCTAACAGACCCACACGTTCTCGGTGTTCCAGGCTGGTGGATGTCACGCTGTCTTTGAGTGTGACTAGTGGATCAAACCATGTGTCCATCCTGCGGGGGTTATTGGGCAACGCAAACAATATTATTCCTCTGTCTTAGACCTTAGAAAAGTCAGCATCTTCCTTTATAGTGACATTACATGTTGTATTTAACACGCCGTATTTCATAATGCCACATTTTCGATGTTGTGGTATATTGAAATATGTTACTAATTCGATTTCACCTTGTAAGTAGGTGGTACATTACGGGATTGTGTTCTGTACATACTCCAGACGAAGGAGTATACTGATCGCATCATATTTAATGGTGAAGTGTTGTCATGGCCATAGCCTAGATGTGAGCAAGAGAGTTTATGCATTTCTTCACATACATTGGGCATACAAGGGACCATTGCCACTTCAAGAAGGTAGGTAGTCTGTGACTTGGAAATCTGGGACTGTCTGGGACTGTTTCTGCCTAGGCATAGCCAAAGCATTTTACTGAAGAATAAGGAATATTAGGTTGTTGAGATCATGAAAAGCACACACAGTTGTAGTGGATAGCAATATTGACTAGCCTACTTCAGGTGGTGAGGGAAAATCAAGGTTTCTATCCTGTTCAAGAACAGCGGTCAAATATGGGGGTTGCGTTTTGCCGGTGAACATAATTAACTATTCACTTACTGTTTTGAAAAGTTGTCCACGCAGGGCTTTGAGGAAATTTATTTTTTATTCAACAGACTAAAAGATGACAGCATGGAACGGGATGGGGGATGACAGACAGACGGGGTCTGTGATGACAGTGAGATGCATAGTACAAGGCAGTGTAAACCAAAGATGATCTCTGACTCAACTCAGAGTTAGTTTAGCAGTCGTCCAATCTCAATCAGTGTTTGACCCACGGCGAAAAATATCTGAATACTGCAGATAAACCTGTGTCACTTGACCATGGTATGTTGTCATGTCAGGACAATTGGTGCAGTGGGCCCTTTAAGGGACGTAAGCATACGCATGAAAATCTGGCGCGAGATTGGTAGCGGGTCCTGTACTTCCTGACGCTTCTCATGCGGGCTGGAATAATACGCATTGATTATTTAGCTGTATGCAAGTCAGAGTTAAATAAGTTCTCTATGAGTCGAAACCATTAGTAATGTTGACTTGTTAGATCGTCATTTGAAGAGAGGAGGAATAAAAATCTTATGTCCCTGTCTGGTAAGTTAGTTAACGATTAGCTAACTTGCTAAGTCTCTCTGGTTGCAGTGTCTATTTACGCTAGTGCTAACGTTAACCATTTTTAATGATAATGGGTTACTTGTTAGGTGAACTGACATTAAAATAACACTAACCCTAACACAAGTAGTAAACGAATAACGTTAATTTCATAACGCGAGCTTCGGGCAAGTATGATCCTAGCAGGTTGTTGCCACAGTCTATGGTTGTTGTCTATTGGTTGTTTGTAATGTAACGTTAGCATGTAACAATGTCAGGAAAGCTCTGGGAAGTGTCTGGGAAGTGTTTTGCTGTGTTTGGGTCTCATACACCACTTTAACACTATAAGTCCATAGTGTTGCTTAAATATTTGGTTTTATTTTTGTAGAGTTTATTTTACATTAGCAGATACAAGACCAGTCGTCTGGCCTCAGACTTCCGTAGGACCTGACTACTAGATAAGACTTGTTTTCAGGTGTATGGCGTGCCCAATGAATATGAATCCACGCAGAGCTTGGCAGTTGGCAGATCATGTAACGTTAATGTTTTGGTTGTGGCGCTGAAAGGGTTAATTGTGTTCCTAGTCCAGCCTCCTGTGCTTCCCCTTTCCACCCTGGAAAACTAGGTTAAAATCTCAATGCATTGTGGGTAAGTATCACAGTTGCATAAGCGCCGGGTATGTAGACCCCTCTGAACGCGTCCACTCTACGCCTCCACCCTCTGTTAGCATATGGTAGGTTTTTTGTTCTCTTGTTGGTATGCATTTCACATTGGATAAGATCAGATCAGGTGTGTATAATTAAAACAAAGGCGCTCAGTCCCCGCAGAACCACAGGGCTGCTCCTGATGAGGCGTAAGTCTGGCTGTGTGTGTTTGTGTTTGTTTGTGTCTATGGAAGTTAGTAATTCAATGCTCTGTGTGAGGGGCTTCACGGAGGGCAGTTACAAATGCCGGTACAAGGGCGAGCGCATGGTGTGAAGAAGACTCCGTAAGAGAGTGAACTTGACTTAACTTAATGGAGGTGCCTGTTGAGGGGGCTAGCCTGTGTGTCAGGTTAATGAAAGCTTGGAAAGTGTAACAACAGCTTAATAGCACCTTGTACTAAGCCCGGGGCAAATAATGTTTTCAAGTTGGAAGATGAAAAATCTGTATCTAGATAAAAAACAACTTGGTGTTCTTAAGGGTAATATAACCAGAATCAACAAATTGTAATAGTGAGGATTTTTTATCTCTGCTGGGTGTTTTTGAAAACAAAAAATGGATATGTGTGGTTATGTGTGTGAATGAATCTTGATTCCACCCAAAAAGTGTTTGCTGAAAGAATATGTCAGCCTCTCTTCAGATCAGATGGTCACCTTAGATGAATAGTTGGATGTTGTTTAGAGCATGTGATGCCTCTCAGGTATACTAAATACCCAGATGATTTGCTTGGTTTTGTTTTAAAAATGATTTTGTTGTCATCGTTTGGTGAATGAGTAGCCTTTGCTAATATTTGGTCTCTTTAAGGAGTTGTACTGCCTTGGGTATTCTCATTTCCCTTTACCTTTGATAAAAGGACCGACAGACAGGAATGTTTATTTCTGCAGGAGTGTTTTCTGTTTTTTTTTTGTTGTTGTTGTTGTTGTTTTCCGGAATGGTACCGGGTCAAAGTTGCAGACCTCACCTTTAACTTAAGATGTCAAGTCTCGCACCCAAGAGAATCTTCTGTCTGGAATCGATGTTGGTGTGAAGGAGTGTCATTCTCTTTTCAGCTCCGTCTGTGAACCCTGTTCACCCAGACAATAAACTCATTGACCCTGATGTGTCCTCCCTGCCTTGTCCCTACATGACGGGACCCAGCCCACTTTAGTGAATGGTCAGCAAGGTGTACTTGAATACTTCAGTTAGAAGACACAGAGGAGATCCAGATGTTCGTAGATTCAGTCTTTAAGCTTGTTAAAGTGGTTCAGTAGTTGCTGGTGGTGCACATATTGTCCTTGTGTTCAGAACTGGTATGTTGGGGGTCTGGTTATGAGCATATGCGGGGGATGGGTAGACACCGGCTAAGCAGTGCTGAATGAGCAAGAGGAAAAGAAATAGCCCTTACTTGCTCCTACCCTTAAGCACACTGCTCAGTTCCGTGACTTACTTTTAATGCTATTTAACACGACCATTTCTGTCTTCTTCCCCTTCAGGTTTGAAACAGCCTGGCTGTTGAGAATCAGGTAAGCAGTTACATTTTTGTTGCCTCTTTTTGTAAGAAATAATTTTCTTTGTATGCTGAAATATATGGGTTTGACTTATAAACATAATGCACATTTAAGTATATTTTGCCTTGTTTCACTTTGGTTCCTTTTATAAATAGAATAGAATAGGGTTCATTTCATATTTCTTTATGCTTATATTATGTATGCTTATACTAAAACCTTGTAGGTGTGAATATTTCGTACTCTTTTTCCCCCGTCCTTTGTCATGTCATCTGACATGTTTTATGTGCAATCTCTCTTTTTACATTTTTATAGTCACGCTCTAGTGCCCATTGTTTTATGCTCAATCCTCAGACCAAACTATTCAAATTCCCGACACCACCCCCTGTTCTCACTGTCATGGTTCCTTCTGTGTTTCCTCTGCAGATCGGGGCCCAGCGAGACCCTCAGTAAGGCTAGTGCTTTATGGACTTGTACATGATGAATTGTGAACTTTTGGCCACCTGCAGTGCCTTGGGCTACCTGGAGGGAGACACCTACCACCGGGAGCTTGACTGTTTAGGTGGGTCCTGCTCATGGTGGAGTGACCCTCTACCAGCATGGCAGCATAGCAGGTGGATGATGGATTTATAGCAAGAATGCTGTTTATTCCTGATATGTTTTGGTTTTGCTTGCCAGTTGTTGGAAGATTTGTTCTGTGCAATGAGTACATAGCCTCGAAAAACAGAAAGTCATTATTTCTGGAGTACTCCAATCTTGCAGAGATCAACATATGTTCATAACTAAGGGAATGCTTTCACTGTTGTCTCTAATATTGTCAGAGTGTGGGATGTACTGTAGTGTAAACACAGGACTGTCGGCCAGACAAATGGTTTGCCAAGCCTGACTCATGCCTTGATAGAAGTCCATCTGCCCAGATAGGGTAAACAAATGATGAAAACTACACAAGCTTAGGGGTGTGTGTGTGTGTGTGTGTGTGTGTGTGTGTGTGTGTGTGTGAGAGAGTGAGAGTGTGTGTGAGAGTAAGAGTGTGTAAGCTTGTGTAAAGCATGCTCACGCTGATAAGGTGTATTTATGCCTGTGTTTCATGTCTTTGTGTATGTCTGTGCAGAGAGCGTAAAGGATCTGATTCGCTACCTGCGGCATGAAGACGACACACGAGACATCCGCCAGCAGCTGGGCGCTGCTCAGATCCTGCAGAACGACCTGCTGCCAATCATCTCGCAGCATGGCCAAGACAAACCACTGTTTGACGCCTGCATTAGGTAACGTGCACGTTTATCCTAACATACTCAGTGTATAGGTGCACACAGATCTGTCTATGCATATATGCATTCATGTTCCTCTGGTCTCTTTTTTTTTTTTCTTTTTTTTTTTAAATAAAATTCCAGTTTGACATCACCTCTGTCCATCATCACCAAAGGTCTGCTGTTGTTGTCGTTGCTAAACACTTGACAGTTGACTACAATAAATCCACCTCAATTTAGCATTTGTTTTAATGCGTGTTTCCATTGAGTGTTTCCAATATACACAATATCAGTGTTAAGAAAAAAAAATAGCTTTTAGATAATTTATCTGAATGAGCGTGTGTCCAGTGCTTTCCTTTTTTGAATGCATTGTCTGTGTTAAAATGCATCCCACCACTTTTGTCCTCCTCAGGCTTATGGTGAACCTTACCCAGCCTGCGCTGCTCTGCTTTGGCAAAATTCCAGACGATCCAACATTCAGACATCACTTCCTCCAGGTTGTCTCTTATCTGCAGGCTTATAAAGAGGTACGTTACCATGCCAACATCTTGTACCAATCAGGCTTTTTTTTTTTTTACACATCTAGGCATTTCAGTTTGCAGCTGTTGCCATAGTTTCAGTGGCTTATGTATTTGAATTTAACATATGCAAGGATTTTATCTGCAGTATTTACATGTACCGTGTGCATTTAATATTTCAGAGGTTTTGCCATGATGTTTAGCAAGAATTTTTGTTGAAATACAAAGATGTTTGTAGGAAGAAAAACATATCAAGGTGTCTTGAGTCTCAGAGGGCAACTGTTGAATTTAGAATGTGTAGCCAGCAATCTTTTTACACTGTTCCTTTTTCCCTCTCGCTGCAGGCTTTTGCTAATGAGAAGGTTTTCGGGGTCCTGAGTGAGACGCTCTACAACCTGCTTCAGTTGGTCAGTACAAGCACAACTTCAGTTATTAAGTGATTGTACATTTTCATTCTTAAACACGGATTGCAGCTGTATTTTGTCTCTCAGAATGTCTAACTGTAAACATAAATAAATGTAACTATCCCCTTGTCATGGTCCATCCTTCGTAGCCTAGGCAAAAGCTGACTAATGACTCCGTCAATTAGTCTAGCTAACGCCAAGAGGATTTCGTCTCCGAGGAAGGTGGGACCTTGCTCTGCAATTTAAATTCATTGGCGTTCCCCTAACCAATCAGTAACCTTTTGGAATGACGTAGGTTACATTGGCGTTCCCTTAACCAATCAGTAACCTTTTTGGAATGACGTATGTTATGCACCGAGGTTCAGGCATACTCTCGCGAGGCTCTCGCTCGCGAATCTGTATGGTGATTGGCTAAACCGTGAGCGAACCGAGCTGGGCTAGTTTGGCCAGACTATGTATGGAGCTTTTGGTGGAGAACATAGGATGGCGTCGCCAGGCTACATCCTTCCCATCCCTCCTCCATCTCTGCCTGTCTGTCGCTGCTTCTGTATGCGGCCTCATGGGTGCCATCCCTTTGCTCTCTGTATCAGGAGTGGGAGCAGCGCCAGGAGGAGGACAACCTGCTGATCGAGCGGATTTTACTGCTGGTCAGAAATATCCTGCATGTCCCTGCCGACCCCTACGAGGAAAAGGTGAGAGATGAAAGTGTGCGCCGGCCTTCCTTTGGCTAGTGCTCAGATAACACGGTCGTTGTTGTCAAGTTGAAGCTCCTACCAGCTTTGCACTTTTGGAATACAGTGTGCTGTACATTTCCCAGAAGCACTGTAGGTGCTTTGAGGGTTGTACATCTCTCCCAGGCGTTGTTACAGTCTAATTAAAATGCTTTGGAAGCAAGGAGTATCTATTAAAGGAGGACACTGGCATGTCCCAACCTACATTCCAGTGGAAGCAGTGGTCGAGTACGACGAGCTGCCAAAAAATGAGCCGAAGCTACGTAAACGGCCTGCCCCCATTGCTAAGCTATTTTGCTGCCTCGCTAAAACCTCTCCTTTAAGTGTATCCAAAGTGTATCCAAAGTAAGTTAGTGAGCAGGGTGGTGATCCCTTGATGTTCTGTCCTGTCCTTGAGCTTGTAGGACAGGTTGCATACTACACAAAGATCATGGGCTCCATACCTACCAATCCACCCAACACATTCTGAAAACAGGATGTTTCTGCAATGTTGTACTGCTAGCAGTTATGTTTGAACTCAATTTGAAGTTGTGGAAATGCTTTAAAAAAAAAAAAAAAGAAACTGAAAAGCATTTGTTTTGTCAGAATGTGGATGACGACGCGAGTGTGCACGACAAGCTGCTATGGGCCATCCACCTGAGCGGCTTTGACGACCTGCTCAAGTTTCTGGCCAGCGCTCAGAGTGAGCAGCAGTGGAGCATGCACGTTCTGGAGGTCATCTCGCTTATGTTCCGCGACCAGGTGAGCAGCCCCACACCTCACAGGCAGCGGCCAGGGCTCTTTTCCTCAACTTCAGTATTTAGTCTGGAGGGGAAAGGGGTCATGTCACTTGGAACATAAACAGTGATTGGGTAAGAGGTTGTGAAATGGTAGACCAGAAAGCTTGTGACACAGCACTGAGTTGGTTAGCATCTGTTTGCAAATTAAGGAACACCTAATTTCTGGAACAAAGCATAGAATGTTGTTCTGCTATTGCAAGATTTCTACCTGTGAAATGTAATATGGGAAGTGGTCAATTGGGTGATTGTGCCTGAAGGCTTTTCTTTATGGACATGAGATATATTCCAACCCAGCAGATGTTTGTGTATTTGTTGTTAGTTACAGTAGTTGTTGCTGGCAGAGCTGCCGGTGGAGAGGGCAGTCACTCAGAGTCTGGTCATGTATTTAATCTGGCAGGCCCCAGAGACGCTGGCGAGTGCAGGCCAGGCACGATCGGCACAGGAGAAGCAAAAGGATGCTAACGAGCTGGAGGCACTCCGATCCAAAGAACAGGCGGAGAAACACACCCGCAACATGCAAAGAGGCTCAAGGTCTGTGTTGTATTTGTCTGCTGTGTTAGCACTGTGATGGAGGTTTGGAAGTGTATTTGTGCACTGTGACATAAGCAAAGAACCAAAGCACTGTGACAGAACCAAAGTGTTGGTCACTGAATAGTCACTGCTGACATTTTATTACTTTGTTATTACGTTGTCCTCTCGGATGTCTCAATTATCATTTTTTTTCATGTCTTTTCCCGCTGTCTTCGTCCACAGGCACTCCCGTTTCCGAGGCTCTTATGTGGTGCAGGGACTTAAGTCTATTGGGGAGAAGGACGTGATCTTTCACCAGGGTCTGCATAATGTGAGTCTGCATCAAGAGGCCCTACCTTGAGTTAACCATGGTGTTACAGTGATCACACAGTTTTAAGGTGTTGATGAGACCTGGGGAAACTTTTTAAGCAATGTAGCCATTTTCACATGTTTCTCAATATTGCTTAATAAGAATGGGAAGTTGCCTGAAAACCAAATACTGGGTAACATTGCATCGAAAGTTGCTTTATGCATCGTCAGCTTAACATACTGTGGATCACTAATATGAGAATGACTGACTAATTTGGATGAGTAATTCTATGAATGGCAGATCGATAACTGGAAATCCTGACGTGTAAAATGCAAAGACCCGCCAGTTGTGTTGAGGAAAACAAAGATAGAGATGTTTCATCATCTCAACATTTAGTTTTTCACTAGCAATAGCATTAGATGGGGTTGGCTTACTGCAGCCTGGCCCTTCTGCTGATTGTGACTGCATTGTGACTAATAATACATTTAGTCCAGCTAAGTAAAAGTGAAGCCTTTGGATGGCAGCACTGCTGAGTCCATTTTGTGTGGTGAATCGATGCACAACTCGCTCAGACAGTAAGACGAGACTCTCTACATGAGATGAAGATCTATTTACTCACCAGAACGGCCAGACTCATCTAGCCGATCCAGTCCTTAAATCCTCCTCAGCCAAGCCTATCTTTATCGTCGCTATAAATGAGCCGACTATTTAAACTAATCCACCTTTTATCTTTAATCAGTTTCCCAGAGTGGAATGAATAGATTATTTTTTTCTAAACTGAAGAACAATCCTTTCCAAATGCAATTAAGGTTCAATTTCTGTCCAGTAATTGGCACCCGCAGGTGTTGGTTCTTTTTGGTGTCTTGCACTTCCGGTTGTGATCGCTGGCCATCAATGATGATTAGAGCCTGTTGGTGTCTTTGGCTACTGAATGGAGTAACACTGTTAGCACTCAGACTCTCCCGGCTTATCAGGCATGCTAAAGTTAAAAAGCTTGAGATAATCCATTTACTTGCTCACTTGTAAACACAATTTTATTCTGGCAAGCTGGGCTTTTTGCTGACTGTGTTTAAAGCAAAGATGGCCAGCTTGTTTTTTTTGTTGTTGTTGTGCAACTCATAGAAAGATTCACAAGGGCACACCTGCTGAAAAGGATGCAGCTGCTCACTGCATATCTCAACAAAAAGTACTGATGTGTCTAGTAATGCACTGCATTGTGAACTTTTTTCAGTTGATTCTCATCAGTTTCTTTTTAAATGTTTAAAATTTGTTTGTTTTTTGGCCAGTTTAAGAACTATTCTCATGACACGGGTAAGGCTGTGCGGCGCGTGCCCAAGAGGAAGCAGATGGCAAAGGACACAGACAAGATGCGCCGCTCCGCCCTCAACGTGCGCCTCTTCCTGCGCGAGTTCTGTATCGACTTCCTGGACAACTGCTACAATCGCCTCATGTACCTGGTCAAGGTGAGCCAGAGCACGCGCTGATGACTCTGGATGAGGCTCGTCACCCTTTATGAATGATGTTGTGATGGCCTGCTTACCTTGTTTGATGCCCAGTTTCTCTAGTCATGATTTTGTGGTGTTGTTTCCCTTCCCCATCATAACGGCTCAATGACATTATACTTCTAAACTGTTCTTGGCATGCTACATTAAAGGCTTTATTTATTATATTTTTTTTTCCAAATCTCGGAGTGCCTCTGCTAATTCCCTACACCCTGCGCCCCTTTGTGTTATCACATTATACTTCTGTTGAGCACCTTTGCTTCTTTTGCCATGGGGCTTTTGTCACCTGGAGTTTTGAGTTGTTTTTCCTTTCACTCTTCTCATCACTGTTCTTTCCCTCTCTTTTCTTAAGGAGAACCTTCTACGGGAGCAGGCCCAGCAGCATGATGAGACTTACTACCTCTGGGCCCTCAACTTCTTCATGGCCTTCAACCGCTTAAATGGCTTCCAGCCCGACCTGGTCTCCGAGACCCTTTCTATTCGCGCATTCCATTTCATTGAGAAGAACATCACCAACTACTATGAGATGATGCTCACAGACCGCAAAGAGGCCACCTCCTGGTCACGCAGGTCAGAAATCAAGGCCTCAAGGACCTGATTCTAGCAGTTTAGCGAAATATAAAAGCATGGACTGACTGAAAAATGTCAGTGATGGCTCTCGTGAACAGCTGTACATTGGATACTTGTGTTCGCACACTCTCTCTTAGGTGTTGTCACGAGGGAAATAGCTGTATTTCATTTGTCAGTTGGCCAGAAGCAGAATATGTAAAATGAACCCAGACCTGCATTAGAGAGCAGACCGTTCACATTGTCAATTGCAAATTCCCATTTTCTGGTTTTCCTTTTCCTAGGATGCACTTAGCCCTGAAGGCATACCAGGAGCTGCTTTTGACTCTGAATGAGATGGACAAATCAAAGGATGAGAACGTCCGCCAGAGTTCAAACGTCATCAAAAGTAAGATGGCCACACGCCTACTCAGCAACTTGTGTTTTGACACTAATCATCAACAAATAGTCCGGAGTCAGTGAACCCTCAATCCTGTTAGAGGTTGGCGAGTGTGGTCCGTAAGAATATGAACTAGAAAATTTGATACAACACAGACGGAATTTGCAAACCGGCAGCTAAAGCCAATTCAATGGGCACAGGAAAATAAAACTGAAATGTAGTTTGCTCTTTATCAGTTAATGTTGGCCACTGTTTTTGCCACTATTTTGTCTACATTGTAGCTCATTTTCTCACTCTTATTCTTATTACTGTCTCTGGCCCTGGGCCACCTCAAGCAATAGGGCTGTGGGCTGATTCATTCCGGACTGATGCTTTAAATGCCTCTCTCTGCTTATTGCCTGACTGACTTACAACTTTTAGGAAACCTTCTCAGTTTGGGCTGTTGAATCCCATTGCTAGATGGTGTTTTTTGCCCTCAATGGAACCTTCCAGTCAGCGCTGCCTGAAAGGCACCACCCTATGCCTAAACCTAACCCTCTCCCTCACCCCCACCCTAACCCTAGATTGGTCTTTTTGCCCTCAACAGCGCCTTTCAGGCATTGCTGCCTAGTAGGCACCGTTTAGGGCAAAAAAGGCAAATGGCAAATCCCAGCAGGCTGTTCTGCTACATTGGTTCCCACACTCTGTGCTGCTCCACAGGTAATATCTTTTACATGATGGAGTACCGGGAAATCTTCCTGACGCTGTTGCGCAAGTTTGACGAACGGACACAGCCACGCTCCTTCCTGAGAGACCTGGTGGAGTCGACGCACCTGTTCTTGCGCATGCTGGAACGCTTTTGCAAAGGCCGCAACAACCTCATGGTGCAGGTGAGGGTAGCATTAGTCTGAGTTTGACTTGAGTGACCATAGAAGATCATGGTTTCATTTACTGTTAGATTTTTACTACAATATAACCTGACGTTTTGCTACAGTTACATACCAGTAAATCTATCCTCCTTTTTTCAATATCTTTCATGGAAGCGATCTTATACATGTATAGCCTTTATGACCATCTGTTCTGCCTCGCTCTTGAACAGAAGAAAAAGGTTAAGCGTCGGAAGAGGAGCCAGAAGAAGCAGGTGGTTCAGGAAAACACACCCGAGGCACTGGAGGAAGCCTGGCAGGTCGTCTCCCAGGACCTCAGAGCAGCAAGCTTCCAGGTAGACCACTGCACTAATGCCACACAAACACAAACAAATGTTACCAGAGTTTGTCATTAAGATTGTCTGATTAAATCAAAGTTTAATTTATCAGTTTTTATTTGTAGACGTTCTTCTGGAAAATGTTATAATTTAGCACTGTAGTCTGATTTATTGTGCAATTTCAGTCTATTGGATTTGAAGCTGTCTGCATGTGTATCTAATAATTTTAGCTTGCCACGTTTTAAAATGTGCTCCCTCTTTTTGCAGTTACCTTCCTCTTTGACAGAGGGCGCTGTGCCCTTTGATGCTGCATCAGAAACTCCACTGGAGGAGCAGCGAACAGAGGCCATGGTGCGCATCCAGGATTCCCTGATTGGCCGCCAGGGCCCTGAAGCCCTCAGCCTGCTCCGGGCTGCCAGGTCAGAAATAACAGATCTCGGTGCAAATTGAAATATAAATCTGTTGACAATCCTGTACAAAGTTGGCAGTATTTCAAAATGTTTAGGACCTTTACTCAGGAGCTGATTCTTTCTCTCGTGCTTGTCTGGCATCTTCTGTTTGAGTGCAGTTTTCCAAACATACTGTTTTTTTTTTTGTTTGTTTGTTTGTTTTTGTTTTTTCTGTACTACTGCCTATGTTTCCTGATTGTCTCTCTGCCTCTTCTGTTCACAGAGAGGTGTGGCCAGAGGGAGACGTGTTTGGTGCCACTGATGTGGAGCCCGAGGAAGAACTTGACCTGCTGAAGCAGATCCTATTCGCCAACCTACCCAGTAAGACATCAGTGGCATGCATTAGACTTTTGCCCTTGACATTATAATCAATGGATTGGATGTTTATTCTATGAGATAAATTCCAAGCAGTGTTTTGTCATGACGAGTGTGTTTTTCACCACAATTGCTAGGGCCAGCCACTGCAGAGAATGCCATAGGGGAGGAAGATGAGGAGGTGGAGGAAGAGGAAGAGGAGCTGGAATCAGTGAGAGTGTCCGAGACGGAGTTCAATTTCCTGGACTTTGTCAAAAGGTATGTCCGAAGCCAGTCTCTGTTGCCAAGCTGTTGCATGTGTCCGCATGTGGGACCTGTATACAGTTTGTAACTTTTTTTTTTTTTTTTTTTTTTAATCTCCATGTTAAGCCTGTGTAAGCATGGCACTCACTCACACACACACTCTCTCTCTCTCTCTCTCTCTCTCTTTCTCTCTCTCTTCCACTCTTTTTCTCTCTCCCTCTATCTCTCTGCTGGTGTC
>JASCQY010000232.1:4556270-4575857 GCA_030264315.1 Sardinella tawilis
AGACGAGACCGAGAAAGCAAAAAATGGTCTCGAGACCGGACTCGAGTCCGAGACCGGACTCGAGTACTACAAGACTAGCTCATGGTATTAAAGCCCAAATCTCATACTTCCACTCTTCTCTCAGATATACTGGGCAACATTCTGAAGCGGTTGACGGCAAAGCGCTCCCGAGCTCGCGTGGTGGACAAGCTGCTCAGCCTGGGCCTTGTGAGTGATCGGAAAGAGCTCTACAAGAAGAGGAGACGCCAGGCCCCTGGGAAAAGTGCTGGAATGGTACGACTCAAAACTTTTTTTTTCTTTTCTTTTTTAAATTCTAAGAGATTTCATGTAAAGCCTGGAATATATGTTTCAGATCTTTGGGCTCACTGCCCTTTGCACATTGTAATTTAAAAAATCATTTAAAGGATAAGTGGCGTTTTCACAATTTGAACCTTATTTCAGGGACAAAATAATGTTACTTACTCAGCCGTCATTTCATGTCTTTGTGGAGATATTGGACTCACCAGTGTCCATGTAACGGAGTGGTCGGGGGACCGAAATGCAGCCAGTAAATGCGTTTATTTCTCAGATGTTTGTTATGGTACGGTAGTGCTATTCCCCTTTCAGTCACAAGTACTTTTTTCTCGCCTGTCTATTATATATATATATATATATATAGCTGAACAAGCTAATTGAGTGTCTGAAGTATCAGGAAGTAATGTGCCGGGCGGCACTAAATGATGACGACATCACTTGTTGTTTCGGTCAATTTCATGAATATACAGTCCCCGGATGGTGATAACAAAAGTACTTCTGACTGAAATGGGAATAGCACTACCGTATCATAACAAGCATCTGAGAAATTAACACATTTATTGGCCGCTATGAAGTACAATAAAATCACATAGTGAAGTCATGATCCTGTCTGATGTTTGATTACCTTTAGTCTGAGGAGGACTTCTTTGCTGACTTGAGTGGAGCACCAAGGGAGGATGGCTTTGAAAGGGATGACGATGAGGAAGAGGAGGAGTTCTCTGAGGAGGAGGAAGAGGAGAGTGAGAAAGAGGAAGAGGTGGTGAGCAAGGTATCATCGGACCAGATCAAGAGAAGTAGAAGTAAAGGGAGCGCGGGGTCGGGAGGAAGAAATGTCAACGTGGAGACCATGGTCAGAAGTTTACAGCAGGAAGGTGAGTTAAAGGGGACGGCTCTGATCAGACTGTAGTTGCAAAATGAGTGACTGAGGGTGCATACAACCACTTATTAGCAGTGAATGTATGACAACATGGCAACACCATTTGGTTGGTTGTTTTTTTTTTTTTTTTTTTTTTTTTTTTAAATGTAATGGAACAGTCATTTGTCTGTCTTCATAGGCCTATCGGGACCGCTTTTGTGGCTCCAGAATTGCCTGAACAGAACAGCCGATGACCGTGAGGAAGAAGGTATGCTATCGGAATAAAACAAATCCACGAAATATGCCAACAAAATCAATTGCTTCTATTTACTCCAATACAAACTGCTTGATCCCCATATGTGGTTAAATAATAATCTATACTCTTTGGGAAATGTATGATTATAGTTTATTTATTAAAGTTGCCAGTGGTACTTTTTATATTGACACTGAGTGTCTAATCATGCGCTTTGCCTCTTAGGAGCCTCACATGCTGTACCACTGGTGCCTCTGACTGAGGAGAATGAGGATGCCATGGAGAACCGAAGTTTCCAGAAGCTTCTGAAGAAAGTGGGCATCCGTGCACCCGCAAATGAGCAGGTGGGTCTGCATTTGTTTCCCTTTATGCAACTTAATAGACTTATTTAAAAAAAACCCATCTCAATGTTTAAGTAACATGTAACAAATGTTTCCCCAACACTGAAACAAACATTGGCCTGTTTTCTTAATTGGTCAGGAATCCTTCTGGAGAATCCCTGCCACCATGAGCGTATACCAGCTAAGGGGGGCGGCCACGTCGCTGTGCCCCTCAGAAGAGCCTGTAGCGGAAGCAGCAGCAGTGGAGGAACCAGCGGAGCGGCCCGAGTCTCCTGAGCCCCAGGACGAGGCCACGTCCCACGAGCAGAGGGCGCAGGCCCTGAGAGCGCTGCTGCTAGCCCGCAAAAGGAAACAACCGTCCACTGGCACCTCAGGTTGGCAGGGACCGGCTTCGCTCTCTCTTTCTCTCCCCATCTCTCAGTCTTTATATCTATCTTCCACTTTGGGCTTTGCACACTACTGTAGCAGCACATAAGCAGCATTGCGAGGACTACACTGAATATGTGACTGAAGCGTACATGACTCATGTACATCTCTTTCCTCTCTGTTCCCCTCTCTCAGAATCCCCCAAAGACGAGCCTGTGTCTGCCAGTGATGAACAGCGGTAAGAGCCTTCTCCTTTTTACTGTATGTGTAAAGAATTTCCGGGGCCTACGGTACTGTCAGTTACTTCACATTCAGTTGTGACCTCTCTGACTAAGATTGATCTGTTTGGTGCAGGGGAGCAGGGGAGGCCCGACCGAGTGGAAAGAGGAGTCGCGTTTTGGACAGCGATGATGAGAGAGGTACTCCACATTCACCGAATCGCCAGTCAATACTGTCTTTGTTGTTGGCACCCTTTGATCTCTCCCCAGTGCAACATTTTATGTGCTCCTTTATGTGGTGGTGATTTTTTTCTTCTTCTTTTTTTTCCTCTCGTTTCCAGAAGATGATCTCTCTTCCAAGATGGAGGTGAGAGATGAGAGGGGGGCTGGTGATTCAGACGATGAGGAACATTCTGGTCCTGCCAAGCGTAAACGGCAACGGGTGCTGAGCGATGACGAAGACTAACTGACTCACAGACTGATAACTGAAACTATAGCAGTATAGAATGCAGGAGTGACACAGCCTCAAAATCTCGGACAGCAGGGGATGGAGTGTGTGTGACGTTGGGACCACCTCTCCGTTGTTTACCAAATCATATGAAGTGTTTGTATGATGTGGCACCAAGTTCTGGGCCTCCCCAGGATCAAAACTTGACCAGGAACAAACCAACTCTTCCCACCCTCTAGTGCCTGACGTAACCAGCGACAGTGGGTGTACTTGCATAGATTGGCCACTGTGTTGTAATGTTGTGTTGGCATATTCGTTTTTTTTTGTTTTGTTTTGTTTGTTTGATTTTTGTTTTGTTTTTTTTCATTTGTATTTCCATGTTGCTGTCTACTGGTTGGAAAACTATCATGGATTGTAAGAGGAGGACTTTGTAGAAACACAGAACAAGTCCTTAAGATTATACCTCAGCTCCTCACAAGTACCAAGACACTCAAGTCACACCCAAGACAGACATAGGAGTGGATTCTGTGGGACCAACGCTGTTTCTACTGGGGTATTCTCTGAACAGGAATGTTGGTAAAAATTTTAAATTGTAAGTTTAGTCAGTGTTCATTGTAAATGTAACATGTTCATTTCATGTTATTTGTGTGATTTCTTTTTATGTTAATTCATTCTGCTAGCCATCAGACAAGACGTTGGATGGTTTATCCAAAGTGTTGGTGTTACAAGTTTGGCTTATTTCATTTTGAAGTTTTGGTTGCTTGAACAAATTGTCATGGGAAGGAAACAAGTTGAGATCCAACTGTAAGAAGCTCTTTGTATATTTGGCTTTTGTTTTTAAGAAAGCTATAGACCTAAAGCTTCACTTTCAGGTTAAGTGTGGGTTCTGTGTTTGAACCTGTGCATGATATTATATTAATAAAAGAAATAAAGTAATACCATGGTATATGACTTTGGTTTTTATGAAAAATATGCAATTACAACCCTTGAAAACACAAAACAAATATTTTGGCTTTTCTATTTACCACTGGCGCTGAATTTCCAGAATGCCTACTCACCCATCCTCTTTTTGCATACAGCTTTTTGCTGTGGTTCAGAACATGGCCTTTAGGGGGCAGTCAGAGATGTCTGACTCCGAGGCATGTAGCAGTAACATCCTCTTCAATTTCCTGTTTTGACTAGTCTGAGGACCTCTAATTGAATTCTCAGCTGCCAGCTAAGAGATGGTGCGGTACCTAAATAAGCCAATCAGTGAATTTGTTTTTCTGATTGAGATTGCTTTAGGTTAAAAATTAAAGACGGCCTTTTATGTATGTTTATATGCATAATATCTTTATGTTAATATATTTAAGAATTTCTATGAAGAAAATCAATCCTAGAGTGTGTATCGAAAGTTGATATGTCTCAATTTCACTTTGTATAGAGCATGTTCAGCCTATTTTAATATACTGTCATATCTGGAGAAAACACAATGAGGTAAAAAAAAAAAAAAACTTATTTGGTCTGCCTTGAATAGATTTTGGGTGCTAAAATGACTAAAGTACTCAGCACTCTCACTGGCCATAAGTCACACCAGGTCCTGGCCTATACACACAGATATAATTTTCAAACCGTTTTTTTTACAAGTATCCGTTCATCAAGTTAAAAGTGTAAAGACTTGGTCAGTATACAGAAAGCCTCAACCTTCAGCTTCATTCTGTGAGTCATCAAAATGGGCAAGGAAGTGATGTGGGCTGCAGTGAATAAAGTGAGAGAGAAACTGACAGACAGAGAAAAGCAAGGTTGTGTCTGATAAAGAAAAGGTCCTCCTTTTCTGTTTACAATTACCTCCTTCCCCAGCTGTGGTGGGGTGGTCTCTCCTGAACCTCCACATCTGGACCAAGTTAACCACTTCCTGTCGCTGATGTCCGGTGAGCCGCATATCCCACAATTCCACTCCTGCAAAGGGGTGAGCCTGAGTGAGGAAGCGCATGAGTGGTCAGGGTCTGTGAAAACAAAAACAAAGATAACACCAAGTGTGTCTGTGTGTGTGTGTGTGAGACTTGCACGTGTAAATGGGGTTCTTGCATGACCATACTTGACCCAGTTGAGTAACAATGGATAGAAGCATCACTGCACTATAGATAGATTTGCTTTGCCTCTCTGACAATGGGCCAAAAAAAGTTGATTTTGTAAGACTGTTTTACACTCAAGTTATTTTTCAGACCAGATATGACTGTGTGTACTGAGACTGATATGGAAGGTTACTCGCAAGTTTTTCAAACACTTGAAGAGTTTACAGTATAAAGACCAACTAGATGATTTAGAAATAAGTCAACAAGGCAGTTGTGTTTCTCCCTCACACATTACACAGGCAGCAGACATACACAAGCACAAGGGAATACTGCCAGGTTTTATTGTCAGTTCAAAGGCTTTGTGGATACACACTTACTCAAAGCCTTGCAATTAAGCAGACCCGTGTGTGTGGGTGTGTGTGTGCGTGCGTGTGTGCATACACACACATGTGTGAACCATGTGCTTACATAACCGGTCACCCCCACTTCATGTTGTCCCTCAAAAGCAACTGTCTACTCAGAACCCCATTTTTCAACAGCATCGTGGAAATGACATCATCAACTGAAAAACCATAAGCATGTGAGAGATGTCCTGTCTGATAATACACTAACATCTGATATTCATTCATTTGGCAAATGTTTTGACTCAGGATAATCAATGGGATAGGCTGAACAAAGCTGGGAGTGGAGAACTTCTAACAGAGCACACCAGATACAGCCTCCAAATCTGTGCTCCAAACATTACAGAACAGTTTAAATAACAATCTTGTCAGTCTTATCCTGATAATAAAAGTATCACAATAAACTTAATTATGACAATCTTTATAAATGAGAGTGTACCATTTACAACTCATCAGTAGGCCCTGGACTGTCTGTGAACCTAATAGTTTATCACATATTACAACATCCTGATGAAGTAAGCTTTGTTTTCCACATTTCATATTGTTCCTGTATCATAATGAATACTCAACCTTTGACATTTCCATTGCTTAGTGTGCTGCATCATCCAGATGTAAAGATGATAACATAAATGGCTACACATTTTTTGTCATATTCTGTGAAAAGAAAAGAAGAAAGCAGACTGGACTGTGTGATCTGTCATTGAATTGAGCAGATGTAATTCACTTTCTGTGTCAGTAAGGGGAAAGGTGTTGTAGCCTGCCATTTGACTTCTGGCAGTTTTTGGGTAGGCCTACCAGACAATGGTATTAATGCAAATTGAGCACTGTTTATTTATTTGGATTTTGGATTCAGACAGTGTGTTTTAAGTGGAATACACATCTGATGGACAGTGTTGGCTATTGATTCCTTCGCTCAATTGAGATGTAAACAGACATATTCACACCCCTAATTCCCCATTCAGTCTACCCCAATGTCGTACAGCTTTTCAGTCAGTTCTTGTTAAAGCAATTTGCTTTGTCTGTGTTCAAATAACCGAAAGGCAATAACTGACAGCAACTGTCTGTCTCGCAGGATCTCATCTTATTCAAATGAAAGTCATCTTAATATATCATATTAATGTTAATGGAACATTAATGATTAATTGGTGCTAATCAGAAGGACAGTGATTGCAATCTAAATAAAACATTGCCATTTTCTTGTTTTCTTCTTTTTGTCTACTACAATTTTGGAGTTTGTTTTGAGGGGTCTTTCTTAATCCTTTTCTGAGTTTCTTGCAACCGACAATAACAGATGGTCTTGGCTATGATGTCAAAACGTTTTCAGCTGTTGGCTGGTTGCAGCTCGCCGGACGAGGGAGGGAAGGGCGGAGAAGTCCTCCAACGCAGCAAGAGAGGAAGAAGCCCATGGGTACCAGAAGTGTGTGTGTGTTTGTGTGTGTGTGTGTGTGTGTGTGTGTGTGTGTGTGTGTGAGAGTGTGTGTGCGTGTGCGCGCAAGCGAGTGAGTGAGAGAGACAGAGAGAGAGAGAGAGGCAGGCAGTCTTGAGAGTCAGTTAACTTTTTCCAGACGAGACCAGCTAGCCAACTGGCTACTTGTGCTAGAGTTAGTTAGATACAAGGACACCTACGAATAAACATTAAACTCTGCGACTCTGGACGCGCTCACACAATAGTCTGTCCCTCCTTTTTGTTATTTTTTGAAAGGACATAAGCTAGCCAACTGTTGTACCGTACTGTAACACGTTTCGTGGTAACGGCTGAGTCGACAAAAATTTTGAATGGACATAATTCAGCAATCATCTTTTGGCTTGCTTATTGCATTTGTTTAACTGTTGTCCTACTTTTTTCGCCGCTACATGCCTGTGCGTTCCCACTGAAAACAGACGACCTAGGAAACTGACACAAGTCGGTAAGTCAAAGAAACATTAACGTTTGTCTCTTTCTCATTTGGAGTGTAACGTAGCCTAACGTTATTATTCAGAATATGAAGGTCATTCTCCTTACTCCGTAGAGAAAGTTTCTGACCTAGTTTTTAAATATGAAACTTGTCATCAGACGCTTGGAACAGTCACCAGCTTTTCCCTACAGAATAATAACACAAGGACGTTAGCTATAGCCTGTATAATCATAATAGGTCTTATCATAGGTGGCTAGTTTATAAAATACATTAAACGCGACATTGACTTTTGTAGCATTTAACTGTAACGTTATCTAGTTATTTTTACCTACTGAGATATGCTTGAATAATATCCTCATTTTTAAAGCGCAATGGTCAAAGATTTGGGCATGCAAGTTACATTTTTGGGCATCTTCGTAACCTAGACTAGAGGATGAGGACTGTCAGTTGACTGTGACTGCTTAACACTGTCTTAGCACTAGGGTTTCTGCATTTGGTGGTAAAGTCAGCCACCTGAATTGACATAACTTTATCTAAAAATTTCGTGTAGTAAGTTGGTAACCTGCCCTATTTCTTTGATTCACATCTTTGGCAAGGAATGACTTGAAAGGACTTGGTGTGGATGTATGTTTAGTGGTGGGAGGGTGCCCTGCTTTGGGGGTGTAATGATAGCTTGGGTCCCCTCTGTGGCAAAGTCACACTGAGTCTCCAGTTACACCCCCCAGCAACAGTCAGTACTCCCTCAACTGAGTCAACCCCCAGTTGGCTTGGGCCAGATGGTGCTGATCTAGAACACCCTGGGAACTCTCAGAAAGCTAGGTCCTTTGCCAAGATTGCACAGAGGTAGGCCTACTTGTCAGTAACTTAACCAGTCGAGTTAACCAGTCATGTTGACTGGTCAAGAATCTTCAAAATTAAAATTGATGGTCAGTGGAACCATCATAGCCCCCTCAAAGACCCTTGATGAACCTGTCTTGCCTCCTGGCCATCATAACTTGCCTTGGTTGGGGTTTGGTAGACTTTTACAATATTCCCCAAACAACAATAGCGAATCAGTTGCCCTTAGCCTCATTTGCCCCGTTGGAATTGGAATGGTCTTTTTTTCTCATCTTTGACCTTGTCCTTCAGCAGCCTTGTTATTTAAGTCCCTGGGAAACCAGGTGAGGGAAGCCTCTAACTTGTCAAAAGCCTGAGTCAAATCAGTTTCTTGCTATGAGATCCAGCTGTTTTCCCTTGCTCTTCCTTTCAAATCCGTTGAGAGGTCCACATTTGGATGCTGAAATACACAACAAAACGCTGTCTCCTCCCTCTGGGCTGTGGTCCATAGCTTTATCTGGCCTCTAGAAACGAATCCATTAGATACACAGGTTGCATGTGGCCTAAAGCTTGCCAAGCTTGGTTGCGCTGAGCCGAGCTGGGCAAGATCAGTGTGTCTGTGGGATGAAGTCATTCTCCTGCTTGCCTGATATTTTTTGTGTGTCACCATGAAACCTTGTCTATGTCTGAAGTTGAAAACAGATTAGACTATAGGCCTAATCGGTTTAAAAGTTTACATTGGGGACTGTACATTTAAAAGATAGCCTAGCCTATCTGTAATGTTATACAAACCGCTGTCTGAGGTCAGTTTTATGAGCCTGCTGGTGCTGATAAGTTACAGTTGATTTGGATAACAGTTTGAGGAGAGGATAGGCTATCCTCAGCAAAACATCAGCGCAGATAACCACTCTTTATCAGCTAACATTATCATGTGTCATTTGCTCAAAATGCAGACTAGTTAGACTAGTTATTCCAGTCATTTAAAATTTCACTTAGGCTAATCAAAAGCAAGACCAGTTTGATTGTCTTTGACTACCTAGACCTTTTAGGCAGGTTTTGGGGGATGGGCAGGTCCTTAAGAAAGGAGTCTCTGAAGTTTTGTGCTGAAAACAGCTGCATATACTAGTTGGGGTGAGGACGTGGCTAGTTCGCTCTATAAGGGCATGGCCTGGCTGTCTTCTGCTCCCTGTCATCATTGTCATCTCCTTAAAGCTCTGGATATTTGTTTTAAGAACATTCCATGGATTGTTGACTTGTTCATTGCAGACTCAACGTCTCAATGCAGTAGACCCCTTGAATCCCACCCCCTCCTCTTTTTTACTCCAGTTGGCATCTCCTTGACCTTTGTGTGGCATATGACTGTCCCTCCATTCATCAAAACTGACTATAGACCCTTTGTGTAGAGTTGATTTTTATCAGCGTAAAATGTCCTCTGACTTCCTGTAACTCACCAACTGAATTACCCCCTCCTGCTGTTTTGTCTTTCTCCCATCATGTACTGCAGACCTCAGGCAAGACAGTAATGTGGCCTATTCGCACTACATTGCTGAGTATTTTACAGGGTCCAACCTGCCCCTCCAAACAAGTTTGTGGACCGAATTGTCAGTTCAAGGCTAAAATTGTTAAGCAAAGCCATGCTTGTGTAGACCCACCGTGAGACTGATCAGAAAGCAGTTCAGTGTGATATTCCCTCCCTGGCAGAGGCCGGAGCCTCTGAGAGAAACAAGGAGCGCTCTGTGTAAAAGTGCTGGTCTGTACAATGCGCTCCGGCAGAGGCCCAGCTCGCTCTAGTCCTCTGTATCCTGTTTCTGCCCACCCTGGCCCTTTCATCCTGATCCCTGTCGCCCAGCTCTTGGGTTCAGGCCTTTTCCATAAAGCCAGATTATCATTCCATGTCTTGACGGTATGCTGCCCCACACCCTCTCAGCCACACTTTTCCCAATCCCTCCACTGAGTCCCTGTCGAGTGACTGGGATTAACCCTAATTCCCAGATCTGCACAGATAGGCCTACCTGACACCCATGTTTTAACAACTCCCCACTGTTTTGAACTCCTCTAGATTTTGGGAAGTGAGATATAGCCTTCACCAGGAAGTATAGGATTGTCATTATGACTATATCAATACATTTTCATGAGTGGAAAAGAGTCAGTGATGGAAAGTATGTTGTTGACAGTGATGTAAGGAATCATATAAGGAAGGGCATTTGTAGGTCATATTACATTACATTAGACATGATGCAGCCTAGGCCCCAATGATATACCAGACAGGTGCTAATAATAGATTATCTTACATGTAGGCCAGATGCCTCATACGCAAGTAACAGCTCTCTTGGGCAGACATGGGTGATAGGTTAGAAAAATTAGGTTAACTGAGAAGTCAAGACTTCTCCAACATATACCTTACCTTAGATAATATTAGATTAATAGGTATGTGTAGGCCTAAAGGAAAAGTCACAGAGCATTTGGTACAATGTAGACTGAATTTGTGAACTTTTAGCCAGAGAAACTTCCCTGCACTCATCATTGGCTGCCATTTCTCTATTTGGTCTACCAAATTCTGTCATTCTCAGACCTGCCAACAGCTCTCAACAACTTTTGACAAATTTGTTTTCAAAGACAGTCAGGGTATCTATGGATTAGGTTAAGATCTTGAAGCTCAAATAGAACTTTGGTCTGAAGAAACATTTAGGCCTATTTGTTAGAGGAGGTTTGTACTGGTGAGAGATTTGTTAACCTAAAGTTGATGGAGTTATACAGAAAAGTCCATTTGGCATGATTCTTGCCCCTTTACATTGAAGTTTAAATTGTGTTCTTTGTTCCCTAAGCCGTAGACATTCACAACCTGGTGTTTTCCATGTTTCTTATTACAGTGAAAAACATAGATGTACTCACAACATCTGACCTGAACACATAGTTTATTTCAATAACCATGCCAAACTCTTTTTCATAGATTGTGTATGAGGTGAACATTTACTGTACACGAGCTCTGGAATGCATGAGAAAAGACTGTCTAGATAGACTCGCAGGCAAAGTAAATCACTGAGTTTTACTGTATATTTTTCGACGAGCGCCACTCCTTAAATATACCCCCTCATTTAAGCTCCTTGAAATAGCCTCTCTGGAGCGTGAGGAGGTGTTAGCTGGGCTAAGGAAAGCTGAAGCTCCCGAAGGAGTTGTCGAACCAGGGAATGACAGGGACTGCACTGATGAGGAGGAGTGGTAGAGTTGTATTATGGTCTGGGCGATAGGCATTTATTTGAGGCTGGGATTCCCTTCATGGAACTCCTGGCTATAAATTGCCTCAAATGACAGACTTGACCTGGAAGTGGCTTAGACCCAGAGGCTCGGCCTCTGTGGGAGTCAAGTTTTCTCTGTATTGGTGAGTTTGTGTGTGGGCATTTGCACTGTACATGTATATTTGAGATGAAGATGTCTGCCCTATCTTGTGTTCTCTAGCCTATGCCAGTAGTGCGAATATTGAGGGATCTTGTTGGATGAGAGTGGCTATACAGCCCAGGCTAGCCTTGTACGAATACTTAACTTTATATAAAGTGCTCACTCTTTGTTCTGTGTCTCTCTCTCTCTCTCTCTCTCTCTCTCTCTCTCTCTCTCTCTCTCTCTTTTTTTTCTCCCCCCCCCCTCTCAGTAAGGAGCTCTCCATGCAATCTCCAAACAGAAAGAGCTCCATTGTGTGACGCTTTCACAGAGGCAGGCGTGGAGAGAGTAAAGAGCCACTGTGGCTTAGTTTGGGAAGAACACAGGCACTATGACTCCCTGAATGACACATCCCTCTCCCATCTGTAAACTCCCGGCCCAGCACAGAAATACGCTCGATTACAAATATGTTCCATACAATTCATGGCCTCATACATTATCCCCTGTCTCGATAGCATCTGCCAGCCACTGCAGCATGCAACATATGTGTCACACGTTTGGACATTACATAAGCTGTTCCTGAATCAGAATGCTGTAGCCTGTGTGGCTGGTGATTGTTATATGTGCCACACAGTTCTTACAAATCCTCTTAAGCCCTCTAAGTAGGCATATGTTCATGGATAACATGGAATTTTATAATCATCCCAGTGTGCCCACCGTAAGAGGATAAAGTCCAGTGGTGTAAACTTGTATCTCACTAAGATGCATGCTGTAGGCTCAGGGATGTGCTTTTGGCAGGCTAGTGTAGTCAGCTGGCCCTACGAGTCAGTATAACCGACTCACTTCACTGTTATAGGCTATTGGTTTGAATTTGCTCCTTTGCTCCACTCTCACTTTGTCCTCTTTGCTTGTCCTTTCTTCTTTCTCTCTCTCTCTCTCTCTCTCTCTCTCTCTCTCTCTCTCCCCCTCTCTGATACTCTTTTCTTCCCCTTTTCGTCGTACCCAGTGCAAGTGGTTCTCATTTGAAGACAGGAAGGCCAGTAAACAGTCAGGACTTTGATGGAGGGCGCTTCTCTCTTTTGGACCCAGGCAGAGCCCTTGAATTGTAAGGGTTGGGGGTTGGTTGTGTTGTGGAGGTGTGTGTGTGTGAGTGTGTCTGTGTGTGTGTGAGTGTGTGTGTGTGTGTGTGTGTGTGTGTGTGTGTGTGCGCCGGGTTAGAACAGAGTGGATGAGTGGCCTTGCCAAAAACGCTGCAGGTTTTTCCCTCATTCGCTCTCGGAGGAACAAAGTGTTTTTTGAGAGGCCGGGAGAGAGAGGGAGAGCGAGAGAAGGAAAGAGAGCACAGTTTGGGGGAAAAAAGGACATTGAAAGATGTTGTGGAAGCTCATTGTCATCAGAAGATGGAGGTTTAAGGACTTAAGTGACTTACTGTACAGTGAAAAGGATTCACTGAAGAGAACAAAAGACACCACCAATATTGTCACCATTGTTCCTTGCAAGTAGCCTATATGTGTGTGTTCAAGCAGAGCCTACAGCAGTTGGTCAGCAAATGCTCACACACACACACACACACACACACACACACACACACACACACACACACACACACACACTCACAGACACAAAATGATTGTCTGTCATTTTGCAAGAGCCCTTCATCTCATTGTGCTAGAATTTTTGGATCTGGATGAGAAAGTTTTTTTCCTTGTGTATTCACACATCCCTCCCCCTCCTCCACTCTGCCGATGAGCAGAAACAGAGAGCCCTATTGATCAAATCCAGAGGCTTCATCACAAACAAAACTCCCAGCAGTGCCTCCGCTCGGCATGTCACGGCAAGGTCCAGCCCGGTCCGAACGGCGCACGGGCCGCCAGAACGGCCATGATACTGACCCAGATGGCTGGACACCTAGAATCGTACAGTCTGGCCTTGTTAGTCGCTGCCCGAGGTCTGTTTGTCCCGTCCACTGCTCTGCCCCTAGTGCTTTCAGGAGCGCGTTAGCAGAAGAATAATCCCTGTGCTAACACGTGGCTCTGGGCCGTTTATTATTGCAGTTGATGCAGTGTTAATGTTTGCATTGGAGAGGTCGTCACGCCTGAGGGAAAGAGAAGTTTCTGGAATATGCCCATGCGTCTTCCATATGGAGTGTTTGTGTTAACGTGCAGGCCTATGTCATTTGAAATGAGTCCAGTAATATCTCTAAGTGGGTCTGTAGTCCTGCTCAATTTCAAGGTATGCACGGTGTTGCATTTCGCAGATTCGCTGAGTCATGTCGGTGTGGTGTTTTGCTGCTGGGTGGGGGTCCCACCTCAGTGATTTAATTTGCAGTGGACTTGTACTGACATTGGAAAACTTTTTATGATTGGCACACCCCATACACTGGTTGTATCATTTCAGCACATGCATTCAGAAATATTAGTCTTCTCTCATTGACCTTTACTACTGCAAAACAGTGTTAAAAAAAAAAGAAATGATTAGAGGATGTCGTAAACTAACATTAACACTTTTCACTTAAATGCTCTTGAGCTTTGCAGAGATTCTCTTTTAACATCTTGCTATACTGTGTCCTACAGACAGTCATGTTCTAGCCGAATTACCGACCCGAAAATGGGAGCCATAATGCTTTGTGTGGTTTGGGGTTTGTAATAGACAGCGTAGGTCAGAAACATGTTTGTGATGTAGGCTCTCTTCTTTCTTTTCCTGTTCTGTGGCTTCACTTCCTGCTTTCCTTCCTGGCCTTGAGGGAAAAGGTCAGAGAGCGGCGGCCTGCTGCCATTGATCCGCACTTCCTGTTCTCCAAACGGGGCTTCCCTTGGAGAGGAGACACTGGTTTGGGGTGCGGTTTACCAGACAGCGTGTCAGAGGTCATATTCTCCCGCCTTGCATAGGGTCAAGTAGGGTCACAGAATTAAAACCACCAGTTAAAGATATTGGCATTTGAAGAAATAATGGATTGTATTGGCTGCTTTTAGGCCTGATATTTTGGGGTAAGTTTAGTTGTAGGCCTATTTGAAATGTTTAGGCCGCTTTCTGTCAGTGTAGTGTCTGTAGTGTTATTGCGTATTGGCCATATTATGAACTTCAACAGGGACAAAATGGCGGCTTAAATCTTAAACAGTTCAATGAAAGGCTCAATAGTTCTGTTTATTTTGTCTTTGTTGGCTTATGGTGTACTGTGATCCATTTTTTAATTTCCTTCTGTATTAAAAGTATTTATCCATCTGTCATTTCATATTGAATGATGTAGAAAGCAACAGTTTAGATTTTATGTGCAGATAAGCTTGATAATCTTGAGAGATTTTGCTGTGGGCTGACTGTAGTTTATTTCTTGGATGTATGAAAAGCCGCTTCAAAGATGTTGATTACATGTATGGTCCTCAGTACAAGTCCGGATATTCTCTAAACCACTTGAGAATATGTTTAGATATAGCCCTAGCCTACACTGTGTTGGGCATAATGGTTTGATGTGATTGTTTGACACAAATACAAGAAAATTAGGCTAGTGACTGCCCAAGGATATTTTAGCAACGGTCATGAAAAATAAAGGAGAACTTAAGGTTTGGCTTAGGGTTTTGGCAGCTTTAATATGTTGTGTATGAGTTTTAGATTTTGTGTTCATGCCTTGTCACCATGTGTTTCCAGAAGGTCATGTGAATTCTCCATGCTGCTTGTCTGAACAAGCAAGTGGTACAGATGCAACTGATCTTTGATTTGCAGATGCCATGGGTTTTTGTGGTCAGGAATACACAAATACATACAAACACACACACACGCACACACACACAAACCAGTGCTCGCAAGAACTTTGGCAAACACTTTTATGCCCTTCATAGAGTACCAGCTGGCTTGGGGAGGAACAGCTGGAAGGTGTGATGTTGGGCAGTGGAGATGCCCTGCTGCCTTGGGGTTCCTACGGACCTCAGTGCCAGTGGAATTCCACACGCCCTACCCAAACTTGAGACCCCTCTGCATTCCCATTTGCAATGCCGAAAAAACGGGGGCCTGGCCCAGCCCTGCCTGTCCCAACTCGTCCAGCTGTCTTCCCTCTGGTATGAGGCTTAGGGGAGGTCACGGTGGGAGACAAGTTCAGCCATGGTGGATAACCAGAGCCTGACCTGGCCTCTCACCCTCAGCTGTCCCCTGTACGCTGAAGCACATCGGTCATGAGAGGGTGCGTTTTCTGACACAGCCACCACGTGTAGCTCCACGTGTATAGTAGGGACCTGCCTGATCTTGTGCAAACAGTGTCCAGTCTCACAGATGGCCATCTTCTTCCATTGTGGAAACTAGCCTGCTGTTTGAAAGATGGGCCTAATCATTTTTACATGCTTGAGGCCAGGAGATAACCTCATGCTCATGACACAGACACACTTAATAGGGTGATTTTTGCGTAGAAATATCAGCAGATGCTGGTTAAAATGCATGAAATTGTCAGAATGGCCCAGTGCGCATTGGCTGGAAATGTTTGTTGTTGTTGTATGAAGTGTTAATGTAACCATGAAGAAACAGCTGAAGGGGTGTGTCTTCCTCCCTGCATGTCGGTCAGGCCAGAGATTCTTACTCTGGTCCAGTCCAGTCCAGGTGGGATCTGGTCCAGATCTGGTCCGGAGTAGGCATCAGTTCTGGAGACTCTGGAGTGAGGCCTGAACCCAGCTGTCATCTGTTCGTCACGGCCTGTTGGCCAGGGAATGAGGTGGCACTGGTTCAGCTATGTTAAAAACCTGGACCCTGGTCCTTTGACCTAGAATCAGTCCCATGTCCTTTGTGATCTGAAGCAAGGGTCATGGAGGCAGGCACAAGGGAGGAGACGCAAGAAGCATAATTATTCATATTATTAGCCGTTATTAATAATGAATGATTGAAAGATTATTGACATTAATTTTTTATTTATCCATACTGTAGGTCCATTATTTTCATCAATAATGAATGGATACATTTCCTGCTGTATATTGTTACATTAATTATTTATTTATTTATGCTTGAAGTTCGGAAATTAAGATTGCAAAGTGTTCTTGTAAAACATAGGCTAGAGTTTCATGATCACTACCCAGCGTGCCTTATTAGAGCTGACCATATTTGGGGTTTGTGGTGAAATAATGCTATCTCGCTGCATTAGCACGCCTTTTACAAGGTTGATGACATTACTCTTCATGTTGTCTATTATCTTGTAGTCAGTTTGGCTGTCCAGATGACTGAGGTTAAGGGTTAGTGACCATAATCTCGGGCCAAAAAAGCAACAAGTAAACTTACACCATTGCGCTTTTTAACAAATCACAATATCATCTTGCCACACACAAACGCAGTTTCCTGTTTGACGATGGTCTCACACCGTGACTGATAAGGGGGCACTGAACACTGGGCTGCTGCTAAGTCTTATCGTGCTGTCATCTGAGTAGTACCCAGCGCAGACACAAACCCAGGCCCTGCTTAATGGGACATAATGCATGCCGCTCCTTCAGGGGGTAAACAACAGGCCTCTCCTGGGGACAGCTCCGCTCTGAAGCAACCAAAGTCTTTTCAGACCAGAGCCTTCTCTGGGTCTGGTTATATCCAAGCCATGGCCTACTGTCTCAGCCAAATATCTCAGAGGCAAGACATGGAAAAAATGCCATTGTGTCCTATCTAACATGGGAGAGCTAGAGAGAGATGGCCGTTCTGGCATTGTTTCCAAAACCATGTACACACAAAAATAGGCTATGCACACACACTCGCCCATACAGCATACACACAGTATATACTTGGAAACCAAGCAACATGCACTCTGCAAGGAAACTATGTAAACCAGTTAACACTTAACAACTATTAGAAGGCACAGATGCTTGCCAGTGTATAATTTTAAATTTTATGCAGACCACTCTCACAACACACACAACAAGCACATGCACAGATGCACTCCTACAAATGTTGCCACACACACACACACACACACACACACACGTACACACAAACTATTTAATGCTTGATCCTCTTTCTCTCCCAGCAAGGCTGCTGTTCTGATGCAGAGGGGGTCGAGGCAGGGGCTCTGAGTCTTTGTACTGCCCCATAAAGGCTCTATTCTCTGAGTCAAGCACACACACTTTCACAGCACATAATCTCTCACACACACACACACACACACACATATACACCACATGCACGCATGCATACATACACACACACATTTATACTCACATATATGACACACTCATTGAGACTCGCACAAGCTCTCACACTCACAACCGTTGTTGGATTCATAACACACACACACATACACACACAGCTGGCCTTTGTGTGAGACACTGGGACAAAGAGATGACAGACACATGGATGAGAGCGGGATGAAAGTTTCTGTGTGAGGACTGTGCTTGTGTGCACACATGAATTATTTTGCATATCTGAGCCCGTCTTCAAGTGAGCTTCATATGCAATTCATAGGCTGTGTCTGTCTTTGCTTTGGGTGGACGCGAAACTATTCATTTGTCTGTCTTTGTCTAAGACTTGGTCAAAGTCTTTGTGTGTGTGTGTGCGTGTGTGTGTGTGTGTGTGTGTGGATACAAGTATATCACATTTCAGTCAGATTTAATGCCACTATTGTCCATCGGTTTTTCTCTCAGATACAGTGAGAAGGCTGACACACATACACACACACACAGATGCAGACACACTCAGGAGTCTTTACAGCTTTCATATGGCCAGGTCATTACTATTGGATCTGTGTGGGCTGGGCAGGCCTTTAGAGCAGAGCCCAGCCGAGTAGAGTAGAGTAGAGTAGAGTAGAGTAGGGGGACCGAACAGAACTGAGGCCAGCTGACAGGAACCAGAGGAACTGAGTCAGGACTGACTGGGCCACGCTCTCTCCTCTCTCTCCCTCTGTCTGCGGAGAGAAAGGGGGGGGGGGGGGGGGCCCAAAGCAACATATAAACGACTTTCCAATCAGGCTCTCATTCCTTCCACGTCGACTCATGACAAGAAGTGCTGTAGTCTGCCGCTCAGAATTAACAGACCTTGTTTTAGCAGATAAATAAATGGATAGATAGACAGAAGGAGAAAGAGATTCAGGGAATAATTTTTTTACCGATGAGAGAAGCAAGATGTTTTACACAGCGTCACATTGAAAGTGGGACAGAGTGTGGTGAAAAAGTGGCAGAGAGAGTGGGAGCGAGAGGGGGAGACAGAAAGAGAGAGGGAAAAGAGGTGGAGTGAGGCCAGGGCCTGACTGTTTTTCTCCTGTCCTGAAAACGTGAGTTTGTTGTAATCGGATCGTGAAGGGGGTGAGATCATTAGTGAGGCTTTCCAGCAGAACTGGAGAGAAAGGGAGAGAGAGAGAGAAAGAAAGAGTGAGAGAGGAGGCCACCCTTATCCCCAGCCTGTACCTCCCCTCCCAGCAACACACACACACATACGTACACACACACACACACACACACACACGCGCGCGCACAGACACACACAGGGAGCAGATTTAACCCTTCACTCAACCCCCTAATCCACAACAGCTCTCTGTTGCTCAACAGAGAACTTGACCGCTGAGTTCAGCCCTCTCGGGTTGGGTTTTTCAATGCAGCCAGTTCCAGCTAGGTGGAGGTAATCACAGGTTTCTGAGGCATCGGCTTGCCCTATTGTTTTTTTTTTTTTTTTTTAAAAAGAGAGGTGTTTGTGTGTAGAAGAGTGAATGAAAATAGGTACTTCCAAATGTGGCGCGATGAAAACGAACACCAGGAAAGGGCCTGTGCTTTAAAGATAAACAGAGCACCACCTGGCTATGCACTTTGAAGTGTAAACTGCTAGTGACTGAGGGAGAATAGAATATTTGGGTGATAAGGTGCTGTTGACATAATGTTTGTGAAGCTTGTCTGAATCTAGGTATTTCAGTTGAGGCATGGCAAAATTTGGGTTTAGGCCTACAGTAAGTAAAGTTCCATGAAGAGCTGAATACTCTCAGCTGAATATTATTATTTTCTGTGTAAATATTTGGAAAGAAATCACTCTTTGCAAATGAACACGTGATTTCGACGCCAAACCTTGACGGGTCTAAATATCTCTTTAAATGTTATTTTTCCTGTGGAGCTATGGGCCATACATCTGGTATGTTCCAGTTATTCTGGGTCACCTTAGGAAACTATAGTATACTGTATGTTTTCCTAGTGGTTGCCATGGCACCATGGTGTGTGTGTGTGTGTGTGCGTGTGTGCCTGTGTGTGTGTGTGCGTGTGTATGCGTGCGTGTGTGTGTGTGTGTGTGTGTGTGTGTGTGTGTGTGTGTGTGTGTGTGTGTGTGTGTGTGTGTGTGTG
>JASCQY010000232.1:4575957-4587076 GCA_030264315.1 Sardinella tawilis
GTGTGTGTGTGTGTGTGTGTGTGTGTGTGTGTGTGTATGCGTGTATGTTTTGAAATACGCTTCTTCCTGAAAATATGTTTCCTTTAGCAGGTCCACATTCTCTCAGCGGGCCCAAACTCCTAGTCATGTGGTAGTTACATTTTTCCAGCGCTTCACGCCGTGCACAGTAGAGTGTATTGTGTGTGCTGGACACCGACATGTGATGTACAGGCTGCTGTGTGCCGTGTGTTTTAAAGTAAGATGGGCAAACAGGCAGAGTCACCCAAAAACCCAGGGGGAAAAGTCGCGGTTGGCTGGCAGGTTTCACACAATCTTTGAAGTGAGTTAAGTGGAGGTGGCAGAGGTCGCAGCAGACCACATGCTGCCAGTGACGCTTTGAAGTGTCGCTGTGGCGCGCCTCTGGAGTGGGGTGGTGTGGAGAACAGGCATCTCATCACCGAGGGCGGTAAAAACAGGCTGGCATGGCTGGGTGCCATCTGGGGAATCTCATTAGGTCGGTCGGCACTGTGAGCGAACTGGTTCTATATGTTCCTCTATAACTCTACACCCACACCAGTAATTACTAGTTCCTTTGTTTTTTTGGAACTTTGGTCTCAAGATGATGGTGCAGCCCTGAAACAAGCCGAGGTTCTTGGGTGGTTGGTTTTTATTCAAGGCGAAGCTTCCTGCTATTGTGACTATTTCAAAGAAGATTCTAAGGCTCAAAATTGCACGGTGTCTCATTTACATCTTGGAATTCTACATTGTTTCTTTAGGTCTTTAGGTAATGTTGTTTTAGATTCTGCCTGAATCCTGTATGCTATGTGCATTATTCACTTTCCATGTCTGAGAATTCCAAGAGGAACACTTTTGATAGAAATTCACAATGTAGAATAAGAGGAAAGAAAGAAAGAAAAGCACACAACAATCTTTAGTCTAACCATTTTAAAATGAATGAAATACCCACATTTTCTATGTACTTAACTAGAACTACTTTTGAGGTGAACCTGATCTTAGTTTCATGCTTTAGGCTTCCAATAGACACACTGCAGCAGGTTAACAGCAGGGCAACTGATGACCCAGCCATAGTTTGTTCACAGAAATTGCTCAAAGTGAAATGCTACAGTATTTCTGTCATTAATCCCTCTTTGTTTTCATCTCTATTTCTCTGTCTCACTTTCATAGGCGCTGAAACGCTTGCGATGACTCCCAGATAACACTCCGGCTTTCACCACCCCAAACCCTCCCCTCCCAATCTCCCATCTCTCTCATTACCCAAAATGGCCGACCCATCGGATCTTGTGCCAGACGGAGCAGCGCCTGATGAGCTGCCGGGTAACCCCTGTCTCCTGGAGATTGAGAGGAAGTATGAGGTCATCCCTGCTGTCATTTGCTCCATGTGCTGCCTGTTCGGCATCATCTACTGCTTCTTCGGTAAGAATCTTCCCTCACAGGTCATCTGCATCTCGAAGTTAAAAGCGTAGTCATGGATCAGAGCTTTGACTTGGCGTTCACAAATGAATACTCTCTGCACCTATGGCAATGTCTCAACACATTTAAGTAGATATTAGTTTAAAAGTATGTTGTTCTTTTCTCAAAAATAACTTGCGCTTGATATCTGATGGAGTTCCTTTTTAACTTCACAACTCTGTATTGTGTTAAGAAATTTTATGCCATCTGTAAAACTTCAAGTACTAACACATGTACATGAAATAAGCATGAGCAAACCTAACTTGTATCACAAGTGATGTTTACAACACCAGACGAGAAGAATCATATTATGTCCCCACATCACACAACCTTCTGTGAACACCCTACTTAAGGCCAAGTGCAATTAGAAGGAGCATCTGCATCTGACTCCTCTCACGAAGCACCATGGCTAATTGCCAGCTATTATGACTCATCTACGTATAACCTAAACCAGACGGAACCTGTACGTCTCGACCATCACACCTCTGTGGTTATGTAACGCTGGCAATGGGTGGATAGATAATGGCGCCTCACGTTTGCCCAGCCAAACCACAGCTCTGCAAGCGCTAAGTCAGACAGTGTAGGCGATGCATGGCCGGCCAAATGAGATTTTTAGCACTATTAGGTAATAGTGTAGTAGATGGTGCAGATCCAAAGCAATGGGGAGTCGTTTAGTCAGTAGATACAGAGCATTTGTTACAATGAGGTGAAGTCATTACCACATCTTAATTCAATAAAACTTGATTAAGGCTTTGTTTGGGTGAGGTAAGCAATCTGCCCTCCCTGAACAGATGTGGGAGGAAAGCCTGAGCGGGTGCCCAAGCAAATTAATCACTTTTAGTTACACGCTGTTCAGTTGTATTTTTGTTCAGTTTTTTTTTTTGTTCTCTGTCAGATGTACTGGATGTGTTTGCAAATACTGTATTATCTCTTTTCCCCCAAAGTACTTTAGTTTTTACTTTTCTCATTCATTTTTAAGGATATCTGTACTCATTTTGAGATATCCACATTCACTTTTTCCCATTACAAAGCCATCCCACTCAGAGTCTTATTCACACTCCCTTACTCACACTTTCCTCCACACGCATTTGTAACACTCAATGTGTTCCTGGTTTGCGTCTCGGTGATATCATAATGCAGATCAGCTGCCACATAAACTAGCCGCAACTGAGGCATAGAGCTCAAGCTCACCCATTCGCCGTGGGGGGTCTTGACTTGGGCTGGCTTTTCCATGCTCACCATACAGTACTTAAGCATCATAATGAAGAGCCCCATCCCTCTTATCAGTGGATGGATGAATGATTGGCTTTTAAGACTAGGGGCAGCCACTAGTCAAGGCGTTCCCACCTAGGTTTTGGCACTCCGCAAATGAAGTTAAATTGCCCCTTAATTACCCTCACTCCACCCCCACACCACCCCACCCCCTCAAACACACACACACACCCCTCCCACTGTCACACTCGCTCCCCCATACTTAGTCACATCCCCCACATACTAACTGGCCATCCAGAAAGATTGAATGCTTCTGCCCCTGGCCCTCTGAATGGAAGGAATGTTGAGGGGGGTCCAAAGCCCTCTTTTCTGCTGTCTTTTCCTCTCTCCATGGCAACAAATCACTCCCTTCTCCCTCTCCCCCTTTTCTTTCTGTGACACAAACAACATACAAGTGCACACATACAAGGCACACACATGCTCTTGTGTCTCATTTCAGTTTCTTGGCTAATATTAACATTGGCTATTACTAAGCTAAGTATACTTATAGTACCCCCCCCACCCCCCCCCACTCTTTTAACCTCGCCCAAGGTCTGGTAACGATGTCATCTGTGTCATGAATTCTGTGGATGTGTTTTTGCCCTGCTCCTCAACGCCACTGGTCTCCCCCTCTCCTCAGGCTACCGCTGCTTCAAGGCGGTCATGTTCCTGTCGGGCCTCATGTTCGGCTCCGTCATCATCTTCCTGCTGTGCCACAAGGAGCGGGTGCTGGACACCCAGCTGAGCGTGGAGGCAAGCGCAGGCATCGGCCTGGGCATCGGCCTGCTCTGCGGCCTGGTCACCATGCTGGTGCGCAGCGTTGGCCTCTTCATGACCGGCCTGCTGCTGGGCCTGCTGCTCGCTCTCGCCGCCCTGCTGGTGATGCACCAGTTCTACACACCCACAACTGTCTGGGTAAGGAGAATCCTCTAAGTTAGCTTGATCCATCTGTCTGCTCAGGGAGCTGTGTGTGTGTGTTTGTGTGTATGTGTTCTTCAATGACTAAAGGTGAAATTACATTGTTTTCATAAACTTTGAAAAAACCTTAGAAAAGTTATTGTCCCTATAAACTTATTTGATCTGTTACTGACCTTGCTGAGGAATGAACAAACAACTTTAGTTTCGACATCCTTAATATGCCGCATAAATATACTATACTTTTAGCTGCCCTTCTCTTCTATACTCTTATATCATTTGTTATAAGTTTCAAATGTTTTTGTCAATGCGCTAAATTTGTGACTGAATATTTTTAGTATATTCACAGTACTGTAGTCAGTACCTCTATTCTGTCTAACTGTCTAACTCTTCCTCGTCTGTGCTGTTTCAGGTGCCCCTGGGTGCTCTGCTGGGCACGGGCATGCTGTGTGCCGTGCTCACCCTCCAGTGGCAGCGCCTTTTCACCATCTTGTCCACGGCCGTGTTCGGAGCGGCCATCATGACCGTCTGTGCTGACTACTTTGTGGAGATGCTGGCACTGGCCACACACGTGTACGACTGCCTGCGGCTGGAGCCCACGCCGGCGCCACTCTGCTGGTACAGTTGGGTCATCCTGGGCATCTGGCCCACGCTGAGCTTCATGGGAGTGCTGGTGCAGTGGAAGCTCACGGCTGAGGGCTTCTCCCATACGGAAGGTGAGCGAGGAAGACCTTTGGTTTTTCAGGTGCTTCAACTAATGAGAGCCACACTTTGAGTAAACAAAAACCAATGCCTGAATGTTTCTGTTTCTTTCCTACACCACTTCCACCAAATCGATGAACTGTTCCTGGGGACCGGGGACCGGGGGGGGTGGGGGGGTTCCTGTGATCACTATGCTATAAAGTCCTTTACTTTATAAGAGTGTCAGCTAACTGATGAATAATGATGTGTGTGCATCTGTGTGGCATCATGTTTTGAACAGAGTTTAACCGGCCACCTTTTTCTCTCTCCTAGTCATCATCAGCAGGAGACAGAAGAGGGTGCAGCTGATGCGCATCAGGCAGAAGGATGCCAAGAAGCGGCAGCAGAGCGGCGGTCAGGAGGGGACATATCGACGCAAGCCCACCCCCGTTAAACGATACGCCGGAGATCTCCTCGCACCGGTCAGTCCAGCCCCTACCACTCTTATTAATAAAATGTTTCAGCATTTGTTAGTTGTCTTAAGAAGCAGCACCCTGGACGAGACCTAAAGTGAAATGGAATATAATACAACAACAAGAATGTAACAAGAATGATAAGATCCATAATAACCAAACTCCTTCTAGCCAAAATGGCTTCAATCAGTTTGCCTTACATCTGTCTTTAAATATGGGGGGTCTGGGTACTTTGTGATTTAGTGAGTTTTTTGACAAACTACACTATTTATGAAAAAAAATGTGTTTAGAACAAATGTATGCTGCTGCTAATATTAACAGGTTTAAGCCCCAGTTGTACGTATAGACTGTCTCCCCTGAATCAAAATAGGTTGGAATTTGCTCAGAGTGACATCAAGCGAAGTGGACTGATAAAAGTTATTGCTATCTGCCGTGTTTCCTTGAAGACCAGATGGAGATTGTAATGGATAAAACGGATGCTGTATGAGTGACTGTTGCATGAATTAACTCTTTTTTTCATTCTTTCTCTCCCCATCTCTGTCATCTATCTCTCTCTCTCTCTCTCTCTCTCTCTCTCTCTCTCTCTCTCTCTCTCTCTCAGAGTTACTTACAAAGTCTGAGGGATCGTCAGATGGGCACAGGGAATTCTTTAAGCAGCCTGGGCACTGCCAACCACACCATGATCGACTTTGATTATGAGACGGGTTCTACCGTGCCCCTCACTGCCACCACACCCGTTATCCGCGTTTGATCGGAGGGGACTGGATGTCCAGCTGAAGGCTTTACCCCCTTTTTCCTCTCTTCACTTCACTTCACTTCACTTCATGTCCCTAGTTGTTGTGTCCTGGAAACACCCCTTTACAAAAGGAAAACATAACAGCATCATGTCCTTAATGTTGTCCTTAGAATCGTAGACTGCGAAAAAAAAAAACTGACCTGGCTGTTATTCCTCAGTACTTCATCACACCAACTCTGTTCATTGTGCTGTTTGCTTGGGAACTGATTGGAAGAACCACATCTTGCTCTTTTGGTTCATCAGCATCATTCAGACTGTATGATGCCCTTTCTGAACTGAGGCGTGGAACTGTGGGCTGTTCTGTGAGAGCCGTAAAGCAGTGGACTGAAGACAAAAATAAGGACTGGCGTTTGCGTTGGTGCTCCCCTGGCTGTCAGCAGCTGACTTTGGATATGTCAGTTTGAACCACTCTGTGTACAAACCCGGCCTATGTTTTTATAGGCCACAAGCTGCAGCAAGTCTATGTGAAAAGAGGTGTGTGTGTGTGTGTGTGTGTGTGTGTGTGTGTGTGTGTGTGTGTGTGTGTGACTGGTTGTGTGTCGGGTTGAGGGAATTATTTTGGAATGGATGGTTGTCTGTTTATGAGAGAATGGGACATTCATATGCATAAGCCACATCTGAAATGCATTGGAAATGCAGTGAAAGTATCACAACCCCTTACGCTGAATTGCCAAAATGGCACAAAGTGATGTTTTTGTCCCTCTACATGTGTTGGCCTTCCTTGACAAACAACTTGGATAGTTGTTTTTGGAACTTTTCATGAAGGAAAAGATGTCTTGGACATCTTTCAGCTTGAGAGTTTGCTCTTCTCTTTTTTTTCCCCCAGAATTCTTAAAAGCTTGTGCTGCTGACGCTTGTATCAGTAATGGAGAAATGAGCACTGCCAAACTGATGAAGACATTCGCACTAATGTGTGGCTGTAGTCTGTCTGTCTGTACACATTTGAGCTAATGTGTGGATTTTATTTCTTGTTCTATCCAGTCATTTGTGTGTGTCTGTTAAACTCAGTGAAACACCTCACAATATGGCCTACATGAGCAAAGCAGTTACCTTGCGTTCCTCAGTAATACAAAACCTCAGGGCTGAGTGTTAGCAGCCATTTTGTAAATGCTGGATCATTGGTAACATAGTTTAAGTCTGGACATTTTAATGACATGAACGTTATAGCTATAGCTAGCATACACAGCATTAGCTAGCATGTAAAGTAGGTTTAACAGGTTTAACAGCTGTAGCATTACAACTGAACAAACGCCATTCGTGGAACTAGTTATTTTGCATCACTTTTTTTGCTTGTTATGTTGTTGCTGAAGTTTTCATCATAGGAACAAAGTTAAAGGTATTTTGTAATTTATACCAGCAATAGTGCTGGGACATCTTGTCAGTGAAAAGGAGCTACAGCATGGGTCTGAACCTTGTAGAATACTAAAGCATGTTGTGTGTGTGTGTGTTTTTTTTTTATTTTATTTTATTTTACTTTATTTGTATAAAAAATGGACCTTGCTCCCATAACTATTCCAAATCTGTACAGAAATGTTCATAGGAAATGTTAAAGAAAAACCTTTGATAAAACGAGACTACAGCCTTTTGTCATTTTTCTCAACGGAGCTGAATGTTGCTACTTTTCTCAGTTGGTTACCTAGCAACAGCTGCAAAGCAACTATACAATGTGTGTGTGTGTGTTTGTGTGTGTCTGGAGGGTGGGGGTGACTGTAATGCTGATCTCTTATTGGGCAAAAGGGTGACACTGGTGTGGCCCCTAAAGAGAATTACATCTCTGACAGCTTTATTTTTATTTCCTGCACGGAAACACATGGCTTGCCTCAATTTTCTTTTACTTCATTATCTGTTCATGGGTAGACTGCACAATGACATCACACTTGTCTCAGGACCAGATGTGGTTGTAAAATTTATTGAGGTACATTTGAAATAGACTGTTTCTTCTCTGGCAGGCACTTTGGTAACACAATACAGATTAGTTGTAAAGAAAGGAGTAACTTTTGATTGAAATGTACTCTAGAGCCTTGATTCATGGAATATTAGTGAACATATTGAACAAAATAGGTATTTGAGATCAATAAACAACACAACAAAGCTCATGATGCTGATTAAAAACAGTGAAGGTAGTAGGCTGTAAAGCTCCCTGTAGAGAACGCCCCTTTCACATGAACACTATTACATCTCTTGTCGGAGAAGGAAAGAACTTGAACATGACTCATCGTTGAATTCCTGGTGCTTTGCCCAGTATTATTATAAGTTATCATCAAACTACCGATAGTTGCAAAAATCTGATTTCCAGAGGAGGGATAAAAAAAACTGGTGGGGGTAAACCCTGTATTACAGTATTTATACATACAATGAATATGAACTTAAAAGTTTGTTATTGATCTACTCAGCTCATCCTGTACATGAAGTAAACTTTTATCCTGTAGCCTACTAACTAAGCATAAAAGGCCACACGTATAACAGGCACACAATAACTGGCTCTATAATAGCAGTATGTAAATACAGTACATCAGAACTCACTTTTCACAAACATTTTGAGCTCTTAGCGTTATTTCAAGCCATATCAAATAAGAGCATATGAAGTATAAAAACATTTTTGGAAAAATAATTTTTCATTTTGTAAGAGACTACTCCCACATGGTAGCATGAGCTATCGGGTGGTATCAGAGGCAGAGAGGCAACAAGGGAGAATATCAGGGGTCATAAAAATAGTGTATCATCAGACAACAATGAACCTTTGTGTTCTGGAGGAATATGGCCTCCTCTGGTCAAAACATATCAGCCCTTAATGAAAAAGAAACACTGTGCTCAAGAGCTAGCAAGCACACAGACACACACACGCACACTCGCATACACACATACACACACAAACACAGATATGCTACAATAGGTAATAAGAAAGTTCTAGGTTCTTGGCTTTAACAAGTCCTGCTTGTAAGGAATTACTTTATATGATACATCTGCAGCCCCACCTTATCTTTGTCATTATGAATTACACAGGTAGAAGCAGAATAATCTTCAGGGTCTTGGCAGATTCACCACAGGAAAATACATTGTGAACAATTAACCAGCAAAAATATCCACAAAATTAAAATGCTTGTGATCACTTGCAATAGCTGATATTTTCATTAGCTCTATTTTTTCACTTCTGTCTCAACACTTCCCAGCCTTATTTTGCATATGGCTCTTAAGCGGTAATTAAGAGAACGGATCTGAAACCTCAGACAGGAGAAAAATGGCTTAAAAAAAGAATCGCAGTGAAAACCATCTTCAACAATGAGGTATTCTCACCACGGAAACATGGTTTTTAAAACCCTGCTCTCAGCTAACAGTTCTTGATTTTCAACACTGAATTATGGGAACTGTAGTCTCCTGAATCAGCTGGTAACACCTGCTACAATAAATGGTCTCTGGTGCCCACTTGTGGATTAGTAGTTGCACTGCATCCACCGCTCTTTGATGCTAAGTGGGTATCCGCTGTCAACCTTGAGATGATGGTTCAGACGCCAGTACTTGTCACCCTTGAAGAAGTAAATCTTGCCATTTCTCCAGGTGAAAGCTGCATCAGGGTTGTACGGTACACCAGTGAAAAGGTTGGAGATACCTTTGGGGTAGATGCTCAGGTCTGTGTAGGAAATCTCATCCCACTGCCAATAAAGTGAACCCTACAGAAAAAGAGAATGAACATTTCTGTTTGAAAATATGAAGTGGTTGCACATGTGTATTATATATCTCATTTTGACATAATTTCTTACCTTGATGAAGATGATCTTCTTGTTTTTCTCCAGGTACAGGGCAGCATCAATGTTGTGTGAGAGTCTTGTCAGTTTCTTGGGGTATCCGTAGTCTAGCCGTAGGCCTGTGTACCTCCATACTTTGTTTCCTTTCATAAAGATAAAAGACCGTTTTTACCTCAGCGACAATGTCAGCATATCTACATAGGTCATGTGACTACCCAAGTAGCAGGTTCATCAAATCGATCATTCCATTTATATACAACTGCACTTGTTTGCCCTTACTGTAACTATGGCTTTGATCTCACATTTCATGCTGTTTTCCTACTAAGAATTTTTCTGTGTGAAATGCACATCTAGGCACATTTAAATATAAATATTCAACCTCAGCACATTTCTAACTGAAGACAAGCACTGCAGCCTCCATACCTTTGAGGAAGTAGGTCTTGTTTGTCCTTGGAGAGTGGACAGCTGCATTAATGTTGCCAGGCAGACCCTTCCACAACAGACCGATTCTAATTGGCTCATTGTAACCAGCGTCTGACACTGTCCAGAAGTAGTCTCCACTAAATACAAAGGTTTTCCTCCAGGGACCTATACAAAAACAGTACAATTTAATCAAATTTATTAAAGGTATCAATCATAGGAATGAGGAAGAGGAATGTACACAATCCATGCATTTTAAATCAGGTAACTGTCTTACCCAGCATGATGGCATCGATTTTGGCATGGCAAGGATCTGGTGTATCAGACAGTGTTGGGGTGGGAGAAGGTGTAGCTGGTGTCACGTCAACAGAGTTGGAGTCTGTTTCTCGTTTACCTTAAGGACAATTGGAAATGAGAGAGAAAATTTAGTCGCTCACATCTCTTTGCTGAACCTTCTGTCCTCTTTCTCACTCAAACACAAACACACATATTACACAGCAAATTCTTTAATCTTCCTTATACTGTACTTGTCTAGTAAGCAGGATGTGTTCAGGCTACATTCCCACTTTTCTGGGTGGTAGAGATAAACATATTGTCATCGTAATTTTAAAGTCTTTTTGATACTCTCACCATAGACCAAGACTATAATTACTTAGTGCTAAAATACTGCATGGGTAAGGTTGAATGTGTATGAGCTCTGGCACAATGAATGCCTGTTGTTTGTTGGTCCTGCTGAGAGGGCCCCATGAACCAAAGCATATAAATACAAAAGACAAGAATATTGGGAGTCTCAATTGCTTATTGATCAGTTTCTCACCATAGATGGCCTGTATGCCTCTGATGTCATCATAATGCAGCCTGAAATAGGAAGAGTAGCCTCTGTAGTGAGGGGCCATCAGCGCGCTGCTGTACTGGGAGTGCCCCAAGCCCAGGGCGTGTCCAATCTCATGGGCTGCCACTATTCGTAGGTTGGTGCCGGAGTACTGGCCCTCCGTCCAAGTCTCATCCTGATCAAAGTGGATGATGCCTGAGGGTGGGGCTTCAGCGTGGGCAAGAACTTGACCTAAGAGCAGAGGAATTCAGATTAAAAAACACTAAAGTAAAAAAAAAAAAATAATAATAAAATGAAACACTCTCAGTTAATACAATTATATGCAAGGGAATTTTAAAAATGGCCAAGAAAACCATAGAAGAGTTAGAACATCACGAAAGCAGGTTGAGATGGTTAGGAAAACTAAGTAACCACGAAAAGAAATCGTGCAGACCATCTGCACGACCACAGACATAATTGCTGCAGATGCCCATGCACTTTCTTTATTTCTGCAAAACTGCAAGAATGGAATTATACTGCAGTAACTGTTATTTTCCCAGGGCACAACTCACCAATGAAC
>JASCQY010000232.1:4601552-4612225 GCA_030264315.1 Sardinella tawilis
CAAGATTTGTCCTTAAGAGTTTTACCACCTGCTGTGAACAGGGGGTTTTGCCACAATGGACATGAAGGTAGTGAGTATCCATTGAAGGACAGACGTTTATGTAGAATAGTAACAATTTCACATGAAAACTGCAAGACTGGATTCTTCCATCTTATTTTTGAAGGATTAAACCATAAGTTTGTTAATGTCAATTCCTTATTGTGTTTTGGTATTAACTGTTCCTCCAGCCATTCCCAGCTTCCAATATGTCTCTCTGTGCCATATGCCCACTGCAGTGGATATCGTGAATTAAATGCAATGTAATACTGGTAGATATCAGGAAGGCCTATTCCACCACTAGACCTTGGTTGGGTTAGTTTTTTCTGGCTAATCCTAGGCTTTTTGTAATTCCATAAGAATCCATTGAGTATTTTATTAACATCTTTAAACCAGCTAGGGGGGAACTTTATTGGGATAGAGGACATTAGAAAAGTTAGTCTGGGTAAGAAGTTCATCTTAATTATTTCAGATCTACCCCAGAGTGATAAAGGCAGCACCGTCCATCTCTTGATATCTTCCCTCATCGTCTTTAACAGGTCTGGTGCATTTAGTTCAACCATTTTTTCGATAGGGGCCTGAATCTTAATTCCCAAGTATTTCATTCCTTTAGTTTTCCAACTAAAGGGCGCAGTACCCAGATGTGACTGAAAAGTTAAATTGTTAAGGGGAATGGCTTCGCTTTTGTTATAATTCACTTTGTAGCCAGACAGTTTGCCAAAATGATCTATAGTCTTTAACACCTGTGGAATTGATTGGCAAGGCTTAGATAGTGTCAATAAGATATCATCTGCAAAAAGATTAACTTTATAGTCATAATCACAGACTCTAATTCCATATATGTCCTTTTGTGCTCGTATTGCACATGCTAGCGGTTCAAGTGCCAGCACAAAGATTAGAGGGCTCACTGTACAGCCTTGGCGAGTAGATCGAAAAAGTTCAAATGACTTAGACTTCATGCCATTAGTTTTAACAGTGGCAGTTGGCTTAAAGTATAATGCCTTGATCCAGTTCATGATCATTGGGCCAAATCCATACTTTGACAAGGCATAAAACAGGTACTTCCATTCTACTCGGTCGAAGGCCTTCTCGGCATCCAGCGACACAGCTATAGCTGGGTGCCGAGAGGTCTCCGCCTCGTACATGATATGGAACAACCTTCTCATATTGTTGGACGCATAGCGGCCTTTAATGAATCCAGTTTGGTCAATATGAATCAAAGAGGGAATGACCTTTTCAATTCTCATAGCGAGAACCTTGGCAAATAGCTTGTAGTCTGTGTTTAAAATGCTTAGGGGTCTATAGTTACCCATTTGGAGGTGGTCTTTGCCAGATTTTGGAATCAAAGATATAGACGCCTGCCGCATTGTTAATGGCATAGCTTGATGTAGAATTATATCATTAAACAACAATTTCAAGACATGGGTTAGAGCGTTATGAAAACATTTAAAGAATTCGCTACTATAACCATCATCCCCACAGCATTTTCCGGTGGATAATGATTTAATCGCCTGCTTAATTTCATTTTCTGATACCGGAGTATCTAGCGAATCTTTTTCGTCCACAGAGATAGTTGGAAGTTCAATATCTTTAAAGAAACACTCCATTTCTTCTTCACTCCCACAATTTTCTGTTTGGTATAATGTGCTATAAAGAACTGCATGGTTTTCTCAACAAAAACACCAGCACTGTATTTGTTTCTTTCAACAACATCTCTTTCAGTTTTAGACATCATACAGTAGGTGAGTGATAGCGGACTTACCTGCCCTGGCAGGTAACAGTGAGATCGACAGCATTCTGCTCCACCTCTGTAGCCAGCGTCACCACATTATTCACCTCCACAATCTCCACACTCTCAATTCCCTCTGAGGATAGCAAGAGAAATAATTAACCCATATAGCGGTAGTCTGTGACTCTTCTCAGTTCTTACTCCATGATATGCAGGCATAAATATTTAGAATTCTGGCTCTGTCACTTTTCATGACTGTCTGAAGACATGTTCTGGTCCCATAGATAGATAGATAGATAGATAGACAGATAGATAGATGATAGATAGATACAGTAGATAGACAGAAAGATAGATAGATACTTTATTTATCCCGAAGGAAATTAACATTGACATACACAAGAAAAGTGACTGTTTACTGATGTACATATGTTGCCATTGTCAGCTAGGTTGATCACTTTTGTGAGAGTTGTTTGGGTTGTACCATTTATGCTCCGTTCCATATTTCGTTCAGCTGTACACTTTTATACGGAAGAATAGCGACATGACTTACGGACAATCTGAAGGTCAGTTGAGAAGGAGCCATAACGGAAAATGTTGCAGCCATTGTCAGCGGGTGGGATCTCGGGAGCCTGTCTCTTGGCGATGACAAGAGCCACCTGGGCAGCCTCTGTGCCTGCCTCCACCTCCACCTGCGCGCCGATCTCATTCACTGCTGCTGCTGCCACTGTGGGTGGCACTGGAGCTGCACGCAAAGTCAAAACACACAGAGAGCTCAGGACAAAATAGCTGAGCTAGACTTTGATAAGGAGATTTGTAAGAAGCGGAAAACAGCTGGATCAGAGACATGTGGGTTCATTCAAGTGTTGAGACATGAGAGCATATTTAGTTTCTGCAGCATGGAATGTATGATTAATGATATTGATGTATGATGATGATATGATGAAATGTATGATTTTTTTTTTTTTTTTTTTGTATTGATACCAAATCTACCTCATATAGTGTCTTTAAGTTAGTACTTCTCAATGGCAATAATTTCATCTCAAATAAATGCTTATGCAATGAGATCATAAAAATGTTTGCAATATAAATAAAATCTTTTAAGAACTCACCTGCAGTCACAACATTCACAACTACTTCATTCTCCCCAGGAGTGGCAGCGGCGATGACAGCTGCCTCTGTGGCGGCAGCGTTGTCTACGGTCACTATGACCTCGTCTTCATCAGCCACGGGCACCACAGCCACTGTGGGAGCAGCAACGACCACCGCATCTGCATCGGCTCCCTCGGCCTCTGCTGCTGCTGCTGCTGCTGCTGCATCTGCATCTGCAGGCACTTCTGGGAGGACAGTGGCTGCCAGGTCGACCGTAGCTTCCTCTCCAGCAGCGGCTGCGACCGTGGCGGCGACCGCAACCTCGGCATCAGCCTCGGCAACGGCGGCTGCGGTGTCTACGGCGGCAGCTTCGGCATCGGTTGCTGTTTCTGCGACTGGAACAACAGTGGCTTCCGCCACAGGGACAGCTGGGTCTTGCGCTGCAGCCTCAGTGGCCGTATCAACAGCCTCAGCAGCAGCTTCTGTGTCTGCAGCATCCGTAGCATCGGCAACAGCGGCAGCATCGGCAACAGCAGCATCGGCAGCGGTAGCATCGGCAGCATCGGCAGCGGTAGCATCAACCGCAGCGGCATCCACAGCGGCAGCAGCATCCACAGTCGCAGCATCAGCAGCCGCAGCATCCACAGTTGTGGCATCAGCAGCGGCAGCATCAACGGCAGCAGCATCAGCAGTGGTGGCGTCAGCGGCAGCAGCAGCATCAATGGTGGCAGCATCAGCAGCCGTATCCACGGTAGCAGCATCAACAGTGGCAGCATCAGCAGCCGTGTCCACGGTAGCAGCATCAACAGTGGCAGCATCAGCAGCCGTGTCCACAGTAGCAGCATCAACAGTGGCAGCATCAGCGGCAGCAGCATCAGTAGCCGCAGCTTCTGTGTCTACCGCGGCTCCCTCTGCAGCCGGAGCGGCCTCAGAGGCGGGCACTGCCAGAGCGATGTCTCCGGCTTCTGTGGGAACGGGAATGTCGGCGGCCGGTGCTGCCGCTGCAGAGACCACCTCTACTGGAGCATCAGCAGCATCTCCTAAGAGGAGGCAAAGGGAGAAATAAAGATATTTGTGTCATTTTTCAAAGATCATTCATTTCAGTTCATTCTATTTTCTTCCAGAGCATTTTGCTACCAGCGGTAGACACTAACTCTGTCCACTATAACCTGTCCAGTTTCATGTTGCTTGTACTTTAAAGGTGCACTATGAGATTGTGTATGGTTTTCAGCGCAATTTCATTTTTTGTCTCAAAATGTAGGCATCTCCCCTTGATCAGGTTGCTGCCTGCCCCCTAAATACTTTGTGAAAAAGTCCGGTCTCTGGAGACAACACAGGGGCTGTAAAATGTAAAAAAAAAACACTAGGGCACAGGCTGTGCACCAAAACAAAACAAACCACATTTCAGCCAAACACCAACAAAATGGTTTGGGAAGGGATGGGGGTTAGTGAGCATGTACATGAGGGTGGGGGGCAATGAGAAAAGTTGATTTAGTTGTGTGAATTTGAGAATAGTGTTTTGTTTGTTTACGTGGATTTTCAATAGAAGTAACATCATTCAGGATCTCATAGTGCACCTAGAAGATGCACACTTGCTGATAACCAGTTGCTACATTCAGAGGTTTAAAAATAGTTTGGCTGCACCAACTAGTTAGCTGTTTCCCACCTGTGGTGTCAGGATCAACAGGTGGAAGAGTAGGCTGCACCGTGGCCCCACCGATGGTTGGGTTGGCCTCGCAGGTGTTGGGGATGGAGGCCATCAGAACCACCTGAGGCCTGAAAGACCCAGCATCGACGTATGTGTGTGTGACGGTGTTTTCTCGGGTGATGAGAGTCCCGCTGTTGTCACCGAAGTCCCAGGTGTAGGCGACATCTGAGCTGCTGAGGTACTGGCTGGGGTCGTGGAGGTTGATGTTGAAGGAGACGGCACGGTTCTGAACAAAACTCTGGTCGGCCTGGTTCAGGTCATTGACCTGGGTGAGGGTAACTCTAAAAGGAATTTGGTCTGAAGAGAGGGAAATATTTGTAATGAATGAAAAGTTGTTTGTAACAAAATCATCACCTACTGTAGATCTCATTCAATGATGAGTAAAGTATATATAAGAATATAAAGTATAATTAAATATGATCTCAGGCATATACGGTAGCAGTTATCAGATACAGGCATACAGAAGTCAGTACATCTTTGTAGGTGGCTGGGAGCATTAAAAGTCAACTTAGTGATGTTGGGTGTGGTAGAGCAGTGGTAATGTTACTCGACTGACAATCAGGTGACTCGGGATTGCTTCCCGAGCCCCATGTTGCAATTCCGTGTTGGTTTGAATAAAAGCTTCTGCTAAGTACCAGTCAACTTTTCTTTACTTCATATAACTACCCAATCACAATCAATTATTCCCATCACTCTTTGCAGTCACTCCTGCCTACTGTACCTGTTATGGCAAACTGGGTGGAGGCGTAACCCAGGGGGATGAACCTGTCTTTGCCACGGCAGTGATAGATCACCACCTCCATGTTGTAGGAGCCCAGAGGAACGTTATCTGTGCCGATGGTCAGGAAGGAGGAGGGGCCATCTGCCACCTGCCAAAAACGCCCTAGAAAAAAACTGGTTTATTGAGCATATGTCCACAGCATATCATTGACAAAAAACATGTTTTTAGTTCCAGACTCTTGTTTAGCCACTTTCTATTTCTGAAGCATAGATCTTAACCTACAACTGCTGTGGTGAAAAATTATACCAACTTTAAATAATATTTCATTTCAAATCATACTGTAGCATGTAATTGTGTTCATCCATAATAGACTTTATGGGAAATTAATTAAAAGTTATAAGTCATAAAGGAATAAACTCTTCTGCCAAGTTTTCCTTCTATGAGTTTGTTAATGTTATGAATACCCCATGTCTTCCACACATAGATGTAGCGTGGCTTTCTGCCAGAGTGTCCTCTGAAAGGGGTTCCATCTGGGAAGACACCGTTCCACTCGTCTGGAGTGTTCCGCTCGGGATACACTGGCTGGCCCTGCTGGTACTGAATTCCTGTAAGGAAACAAGTTAGGGTTTTATATTGATACCAAAGCTACCTCATGTAGTATCTTTGAGTTAGTACTTCTCAATGACAATATGTCTCTCATTTCTCTTTTTTTCAAAACAGTAAAAATCTGGTCGACACAAACTTTCACACAACTACAGATTTACAGATGCTATTTCCAGTGCTGTTACCATCAACAGTGCAGTTTCTGGACCACACCACTTGTCCATCGTTGAGCAGTGTTTGATTTGGGGGAAAACGCACATCAATGTTGAAGGTTGCTTTGGCACCAGTCAATGTTGGTGCATCATTTCTTACATCAAATGTCACTTCGCCACCTTGAAAAAAACAAAAAACAACATTGGACATATCGATACTGCTATTTTTACATTCAACTGAGTCTAAAATAATTTTCATACGTTTTTGACAAGATTTCTTACTTTCATGTTTGAAATTACGTGCTAGTTACACATTACACTAAGTGGAAGTTGTAATATAAGTTATACTGACATGACATATGCTGACATGAAAGATTTTTGAAATAATAACAGCCTAAACAGAAAGTTTTGTCATGGACTTGTGAGTTAAGTGTAAATGAGCACCTCTCCAGCAGTTCCTGTATCTAGGATCTTCATCTCTCCACACCGGATACATCCGTGAGTTCCATGACCGGTAGCGTGAGAAACGAGTCTTGGCCTCTGTGAAAGCATTATCCAGTGATATGGTAAGGGGAAATGAATGAACACCTTTTAGACAATTGTCATACAACACCTATTGTATGTTACTCTCTTGTTCATAAATGGTCACTTGTCACAGTTGATTGCAATTATTCATCAGGGAAGTTAAGTAGGCTAATAGATCCTGCAAGACCACATATTTATGAGCTTTTATGGTTTCTGAGTCATGCCACCACTCCAGTCTGTGTGCTCTGTCAGCATTATAGCATGAAGCACATTGGACTAAGGGATACTAACAGACCTGATTAGTTTTTAACAATGTGCTTATACTGATACAAGATATTTAACAACAATCCATGTTTATTTAAACTTCATGTCCACCAATGCCCATTCTGAGAGGAACTAGCATTGTTTACGAGACCACACCATACTATCGTTATTCAACACACAGACATCATGTGACAATAAGCTGGCACATTCTTGTTACTTTTCATAGGCATTAGGAAGGCAATTGGCACCCAGGAACAAGTTATCCTATTAACTTGATTATTTGATAATCAGGAGGTGTGATTGCCTCAATAAAAGCAGAACTTTGTGTTCCCTAGTCTCCATTGTACAGTATAAACAAAATTTGCTTAAGAACAAAAACCACCCAGCTGTGGGCTAGCACTCTGAGAGACAACTGTTTATCAAGTCCGAAGGAGTTTAGTAGACCATATTTGATTAAAAAAACTATTACAGTCTAGGAAAATTGCATTCTGCATTCATTCAGCCTACAATCTCTCCACTCAATCCCAACAGTTAGAGCTAGGCTGCAAATCAATCATCTTTCCCAATATACACAATACATCCATAGAACTATAAGTCTTGGTCAACATGTTAAGATGACTGTCACATTCTGCAAGACAGGACAAAAGATTGAGAAGATCTTTTCCATAGTGCTTCATGCAGCATGCCACAGCGGGTGCCTGTGGTGTAAAATGATGATGTGGGTTAGTTTTACTGCAAGAAGACCTGGTAATTTATTCAGCTATAACCTCCTTTTGTGAATCTGTGCGAAGGATTTGTACGCACGTGAGGTTAGCCAAAGGTTTCGTCACAAGTAGGTCACATATGTGGATATTAATCCAGGGTTACATTACATCTGAATGAGTTAAGTGCAGTCAAATCAGCATTAACATGGCCAAGTCAAAGTACAAATAAATGAGGAGCTGGTTTGGTCATTGACAGATAAATGCATAACCAGAAGCCCTCAACACTAATGGTGGAAAAAACAAAAAAAAACCTTTTTTGTTAATTAGTGCTGCTGTATCTAAACTGTAAACATGAAAAAAAAATGCAACTAAAGTAGAAGCAAAATCACCAAAACAGGCGCGTTAGCATGCTTACAAGCTTTCGTCAGTGCCCACTCAGCTACTTATTTAAGGTTTTACATATCAACTTTGCTAGTTTCAGACTAGAATTCCAAAAGTTCTAATTGAAGGAGATGGTTTCTTCCATCTAATTGAAGCAGATGGTTAACAATTGGTAATTCCACTCGCATATAGGCTTTGTATGGTTGGATGACCAATGCTAGTGCGTGGGATAGACAGGCCAGTGAGAGGGCGAGTGTTTTGAGTAGGCTTGGGGACAATTTTCTAACTTTCCCCACAGGTCAAGATCAAAGGTAATGATGACTTCTTTGGTTATGGGATTTAGGGTGTAAGTAGGTTGGAGGGGGGTTGGGGCAGTGGGGATGGGGGTCCATATAGTCTATATGACCAAATTTCTCAAAGGGTCTTAGTGGATTGAGAAGGCAGGGCAAGGGTGTGTCATCAGAGGGCAGGTGCTTTACTGGCTTTCCCTAAAGGATCAGAGAGTAGGAGCTTGAAGTGAGGGGTTGTGGAGAGGTTGAGGAGGCTGTGTATGCTGTGAAACGGCATTACCGGAGGGGAAAGCTGGGGAGGGGGGGAAAGACAAGGTGGAGAAGGAGGGACTCCATGGTTGGTGAGGTTCCAGGCGGTGAGAGTCACACGGCCCTGGCAATCCCTCGCAATCCCTTTCATGTGACTCTCAGCTGAGCACACGCAGCCGTAATCCCACAGTCAGGAATGAGAAAAGGCTCAGACAGCAGGCTCCATCCCTTTCTCTCTCTCTCTCTTTTTTTCTCACACCCCCTTCCCTTTTCATCTTGTGCCCCTCTCTCTCTCTCTCTCTCTTTCTCTCTCTCTCTCTCTCTCTCTCTCTCTCTCTCTCTCTCTCTCTCTCTCTCACGCGCGCCAACCTTCTCTTTCTTTCTCAAGCAATCACATACAGTAGGAGAGTTCATGCATTTGAGTTTGTTAATTCTAAACGAAAAGTTCAGTCAAAAGCAAATGAGAGTACTTTTCCTAATAATAAAAAGGAAAAAAGGGAAAAAAGGAAAAAAGAAAAACAATAAAAAGGTATCATATGCATGTGACAAATAAACTTCCTTGTATCCTTACATTACTTAAAGTTAGTGTTCCTTGTACTTCATCAAACAATTACAACTCTTGAAATGCAAAAGAAAAAAATAGTAGTGATCTAAATAACATATAGGCCTACGAGCGAACGATTACTCTAAAACATTAACCCAATGTATTAATCTATAGAACAAACTGTTCTAACGCTCCTGCTCTCTGGAAAGTAAATCTTGATGGCTGAACCAGTGCTGCTGTGAGCGATTCCTAAAGCGTCTCATTGTTACAGTAATTTCAATATCTAAAGACTTGTCATTGCACTGATTATGCAATCTGTTTACAAATGCATATGTCTAAACAAATTATACAGGCCTATTTGATTTGAGTGTAAAGTTAATCAAAACCACTAGAATCTAGACACACACAAGACCTACACATAGGGAGATATAGAGAAAAGAATTTCTCTATTCTTAAGACAAGCAAAATTCTGTAATAGAACTGTATTTTCAATTAACATACATATCACAAAAAAACACCAACTCTGATTTCCTGACAGAAGTAATGCATGGAAATGATGTTGGTATTGAGAAAATTGCAATCACCACAGAATAATCAATGTAAAAGTATAACATCGTTGACATGGTTGTTGAAAAACTATGAAATAATTTTTTTGCCCATCCCATGAATTGATCTTTGTCAGAGATGTCTATCACACATAAACAACCAACTTAAATGCCATGGGTAATTTAATGTCTTGCTTATCTCTCATTTTTTTTTTTTTTACCAAACTGTATAAAAGCACTAAAATAACTGAAATCTAGAGGAATCACATTAGGAATCTCATTCTCTGCTTCAGGACTATTACATTTTCACACAACTTCCCTTATGTCCCAATTACTAGCATTAAGGTTCCAAGGTTAAAAAAAGGCAGATACATGAAATTTCTTAAACTCAAACACTCACCTGCAAATGTTAACGCCAATAAAGTTAGTACCAGGATCACCAGGGCAGTTTTCATTGTCCTTTTTTGTCTGTTTCTTTTTTTGTTTGCCCTGTGTTATCAGAACAATTTCCCCCGAATATCCCCCTGAAATCCAGCCCAGCTCCACTTTGAGACTATTAGTATGGGCTGGCCCCTCTTTAAATGAGCCGGACTCTCTTAATTACCCTAACCAGGCCTCTAGACTCTGACATCACACTTACTCTGCACACCAGCCATCAATCTCACTCAGGTTCTTTATGGAGATGGATACCCCCCTAATTACAACTGAAATACTTAAGCGCCTACATGGATACTTCACAAAGTCAGCTTAAATATTAGCCAGGGGTGGGGGATTATCATTTCAGTTAATAAGCCCTAATTTTAAAGATGGACTTATTTAAGTCTTAACTGTAAATATACATATAGGCCTATTTCTAATTGATAAATAAATGTACGTATGAAAATTTACAGTATGTAACTTTTATATAATATTCAAACACATGAGTATTACTTAAGACTCTAGACTTACTTATCACCCTCTTCTCTATATTATGTACTTTTTTATTTATACATAATTATATTTTCCCATTCTTAAGTCTTTTGGTCAGTAATGAAAATAATGTCGGATAGGCCTACATGAAGATTTTTATTCAATATCACTTTGGGCAAGTCATATCAAGGAGGAAGTTTAGCATTATCCAGTTGAGGACATGT
>JASCQY010000232.1:4612325-4622844 GCA_030264315.1 Sardinella tawilis
TGAAGATTTTTATTCAATATCACTTTGGGCAAGTCATATCAAGGAGGAAGTTTAGCATTATCCAGTTGAGGACATGTAAATTAGTCTTCATCTACTGACATAGAAATACCATGTTCTCAAACCTGTGATTGACTATGGGCATTGGCTTCGGGCATAGTTCACCACTGTATAAAAAGAAATGATTGTTGGGAGTAAGGTATGCGAAAGCTGAGCAGCCAAGTCATGCCAGTATGGTGACGTATGCTTTGACTTCCTGTGAAAGGCCTCGGAGCTGTATGCAAGGCATCACAAGACAAGAGAGTGAGGAAGCACATCAATGCTGTCCTTTTATTATACCCTACTGTCTGTACTCATTAGCCTGGCCTTTTATACTACCATACCCTGCCGTGCTAGCTCCCTTTTTTGAACCCTCTTCCCCCGAAGGGCTTCACCATGTATCTGTGTGTTGATAGTTGTCCGAACAGTGGTAACCTCATGTGATTGTTCCCCCAGCATGTGAGCTCATTAGTCTGTCTTGTGAATACTGAGAGACTGAAGCTTTAAACCTATATGAAACTGCTATAAAGTTACTACGTATATTTCACAATATCAATAATGGTAATACACCTGCCTTTCTTTCTTCAACACACAAGTGGAGGTGGATGACTGCTGTGATGGTATCAATGATAGGTGTTCACCACAGAGACCTGCGGGGTAAAAGAAGTCAGTAATTTTCTGGCATCTCTGATTATTCATAATTTACACATTATTTGCAGTGATTACAATGGAAATTGCACATAGCCTACTGTATCGTCAATACAAAATTGATGAGAAAAAAGTCAACAGAAGAAGCACTTTCCAGACAATGGAGGGAGATAAGCAAATATACTTTTATGTTCTCTTTCTTTTTAAACTTGTAATCCTGTCAGATGAACCACAAGGTTTTGTTAATTTAACGAAAATCTTAAAATGTCCTTGATCAAAACAGAATACTGTAATTCAGGAGCAGTCCTCCAAGAAACATACCCTGAGGGGAGAAAAGATCTATTGTGTCTCCACTATGAGTGAGCTATTGTGTCTCCACTATGAGAGAGCTTCAGGAATATGCCACCCAAACATGAAATTAAGTCAGTCTCGGTCACCCTCAGACTTAAAACAGAGAAAAAAACCTGGTTAAAATCCGTCCAGGCGTTGTCCTGCTTTGGGAGTAGCGTTTTTTGGCTTTAGCTTAGCGCAGTTGCTGTAAACCAAGGGAGTCGCTCTTGCTAACTAGCATGCTAGTTGACTCCCTTGGTTTACAGCATCTGCGCTAAGCTAAAGCCAAAAAAATGCTGCTCCAAAGCAGGACAACGCCTGGACGGATTTTAACCAGTTTTTTTTTTCACTGTCTTGAGTTTGGGGGTGACCGAGACTGGCTTAATTACATGTTTGGGTGGCATATTCCTTTAAATTTACAGCACTACAGACGGTTGAGTGGTCAGAAGGAAGTGGGGGGCCTACCCATCCAGCTGCCTTACAGTGAGGAGGTTTGTAAAGCTGGCCTGCATGTGATGCCTCATGTGCTTATGACTGTGCTCCACAGTCCGTATAACATTCCACTGAGCGCCTGACTAAGTACACTACACTGAAGGCAATAGCATACTACTTTGTTATTTACTCAATGTAATAACCTGTTTCTGATATGATAACAGGGTGGAATAGACTTAGGAAAGAATATGATTTCAAAATGCAAGTACTCATTTTATGGTGATTTATGGTATAGAGATGTTGGGACATGTTGTTAAAGGAGAAATCTGGTGAGAATCAATATGCAGCATACCCTAGCTCTGTTGTTCAAAGTCACCAAGTTATGTCTGTATGGGGGAAAAATAGAAAATTTGATGCAACATAGACTGAATAATGAACTGATAACTAATGTTAGTCTAACTGAATGGGACATAACGAAATTAATCGGAAAGTAAGTTCCTTTGCCCCATTTAGGCCTACATATTAATTTCCAGTTATTTGATCTGTTGCATCAAATTTCTAATTATTTTTCCTAAAGTATACTTTGAGACCTCGATCAACTGGGCTATTGACTGATTCACACTGGAATTCTCCTTTAAATTTATAACAACTTTGTCTGTATTATGTTGTGGTATGTCTGTATTATAAATCTGATGTGTGCAACATAGGCATATAATATATATAAAATATGTTGCACAACAATTAACTAGTGTTTATTATGTGAAAAGTGTCACAGCTGTGTATGCAAATGGCTTGTTTAGGATCACGTTCACTAAGACTGTTCACCTAAAACACAAAGACCAAAATGCAGAGGGAAATGGCATTTGAACACACTGAAATTCTAAGAATGTGAACCTAATCAGGATCAACAGGAATTACTTTTGTAGCTCTTGCAGGCAATAAGTTCAGCTCACATGGATGAGTGGAAGTCATCCATCCCTATTGAATCAATGTTGTCTTAATTACCCACAGGGTTTTGGGCAAGTATGATCACCTTCCCACTAAATCTATTCTCAAAATCTATCATTATATATTAGGCTATTATATAGCATCTTCCTGATACAATTGCTAATGTTAGGCTATTATTTAAAAGGCTATCAATAGAGGCCTGATAATGACCGGACCATACCTGAGCCTACACCAGTGAATTGGTCATGGGGATATGAGTAGCCTATCCCATGTCATCCACATTTTTATTTTGTATAGCCTCAAAGCTAGAAAAGAACAGATGGCCCCTACCACCCTACATGTTTAGGATAGGCCTATGATGTAAGTATACATGTAATTGTTATCAATCAAAGGCCATCAAAAGAGGCCTGATAATAACAGAGGAGCTTATATCAGTGAACTGTTCATGGGGACATGAGAAGCCGATCACATGACATCCTCATTTTTATTTGGCTTTATTTTATTTGTTTCGCCCAGATTATAAATCTAGCCCAGTGGTTCCCAAACTCTTAACTGTCTTGTATACTGAGTATGACTAGAGTAACTGCTTGCGATAACAACTACTGCACCAAATTGGGTTCTTTTGGGTAATATGTGTGAAAGGTCTTTTCCCACATAGGCTACCTGAAGTTTTTTATGCTGGCAAAAGCTGACACTCAAACAACCTAAGCTTCCAAGGGGCCATGCAAAATGAAGAGCACCAGTTTCTAAGAGCCACTGCCTTTTAGATCTAAAAACCGCAGGCTGCCTCATACACTGTTTGATGATGCTACTCTATAATGTGACTATAGAATGACAGAAACACAAAACTGATATTAACCTACTTGACTACTGTTTGGCATGCTTGTTTCAAAGCGCCCTGCTATGTCTCTCAAAAACTGGCGGAAAAAACTGGTTACTCCAAGAACAAACGTGCCTCACTCATAGGGCTCACTCCATAGGATTTGAATTTGAATTTGAAGGCGCCGGCGGGCTGGCTGTCTGGCGCCTACACTCGCAGGTTGGAAAATTGTAATCTTGTTGTCCTTCACTTGTTGGCGTTCCTGTCGTGTTGTGGCGGGACGGGGAGGGTCCTCACAGTGCTGGCCAATGAAACATCAAGGAATCACTCGTGGGCGTCCACGGCTGAGGTTTTTATTCAAGGGGCGTGGTTAGTGAAACGCGGGAATTGGCGGGTTCAGATAACTAACTACGCTTGTGGAACATGTACCAAGAGTGACCGAGTTAAATTAACAGCAGGCTAGTTTGCGTTTGTTGTGGTTTCACGTATGTCCTCATGTGTTCCCGCTCCAAATCGCTTCTGGCGGGACATTGTGCTGGCAGTATAGAACATATACAGGAAACTCGAGCATAAGTTACTTTCTGCTGTTGTAACGCTAGTTCGCTTTAGCCTGGCTATTGCAAGTTTTGTGTTACCGATCAAACAGCGGGCGGAAGGGTGCTGGCCCGGAAAAGAGCACAGTCTAACTTAAGGGTGACATGGAGTCGTTTCAGAAAGTGGAAAAAATTGGGGAAGGCACGTACGGTGTGGTGTACAAGGCAAAAAACAAAATCACTGGAGAGACTGTTGCCCTCAAGAAAATCAGACTGGACACGTAAGTGATGGAGTCCTGTCAAAAGATTGTTAAGATTGGTGATGCCTGCCTTTTGATTAAGCTGTTGCTAGCTAGCAAACTGCTCAAGAAGAACAACAGATGTTTATGTAGCCACCCTTGCTGGTTAGCATGGTCTGATAAGGCACAAAGCTTTGAGGGGTCTCTTTGAAGCTAGCCAGTTAGCCAACTGTCAAGTGACTTGCTCCGTTGACCTACATTGTTCACGAGAGCGAAATACTTTCGTTTTTTGAACCCACGTGCAATCATTTTCAAAAACACCATTTTATAAATTGCCATTGAGATAAGCAATCAGTAGGCTAAATAACTTAATTGCAATCCTACGTCTCTCTTCCCTTGTTCAGCTGTTTAGGCAGGCTGAAAAGCAGCAGAAATCCCTTTGTCTTCCGCTGACGTCTTGATTTAGAGATTAGAGATCTGATTTATGTTAGATCTCATATAGTTATGTGATGATGAAAGTGTTAGATGTTTTTTGTTACTGGTGCCATGTGTTACTGACACAAGGTTTTTAGGTTGACAACTTGACATTCAACAATAGTTATTGTATAGTCATGCTGACATTGGTGAATAGGGAATCTTGTTACCCTGTAATTGAGATGATGATTTTTCGAAAAAGTGCTAACATTCTTCCCTGTGTTACAGAGAAACTGAAGGAGTTCCCAGCACAGCCATACGTGAAATATCCCTTCTAAAAGAACTTAACCACACAAACATTGTCAAGTATGTGTGAGGTGTTTTCCTCTTTGATTTGAAGTCTCTGATCTTGCAATATCCCACTAACTTGTTGTCATTTATTAACAGATATAGGCCTAGTTGTCTGCTCTTATCTTCTCAGACATAATGTTTTTTCCTCCTGTTTGGATAGATACAGATGTATCCAATTGTTTGGGTGCTCTGAATCCATGTGGTCATTACAATTCTGTCAGTATAAATTTGGACACCCCACCACCTTATATTCTTAGACAACATTAACTTGTCAAGGCTTATTTAGCTTATTTGGTCAAGTTGAAATTGGCAGCCAAAGGCCAATTGGCAGCCAAGTCCAACAGATGATAGACTTTTACTAAATTGTGTTCCAGCAGTTGGTTTTACAATTCCAGCTTGCCGTTTCCAAGGACTGAGATGGTCTTTGTAAGAAAGTCATTTTGGGGGTGAAGATAATATTTTAACATTAGATAGAACACAATGTCTTCTAATAAAATAAAGTGCTGTGTACAGATCACCAATGGTCAGCCACAGTCACAAATGGGGAGCAGTATTTGATGTAGACCTCTATACACTATGTGTTGAGCGTGGCTCTTGGTCTGTGGATTTATTATGCATTGAGATTTGCATGTAATGCAAGCTAAAGGGAGTGTTCCCAAGCTGGATTTTCTGGAGACAGAACTTTTGCATGTTAAAATTACTGTTACATTGTTGTTCCACCTTCAGAAGCAAAATGGCACTAACAGTGTAAGAATGCTTCCTTTTCATTGTTTATTTTATTTTCTACAGGAGTTTTGTGTTTTCCCCTTCTAAAATCTGTAATTTCTTTCAAATTGTTTAAATGTAAATATAGGTAACTTTTTTTTTTCTTCTGTCCTTCACAGGCTACGAGATGTCATCCATACAGAAAATAAACTCTACCTGGTTTTTGAGTTCCTTCATCAGGACCTCAAGAAGTTCATGGATTCCTCCACTGTCACAGGCATCTCCCTTCCCCTTGTCAAGGTGCATACGCTAGAGAAAGGCTACATCCCTGTCTCCAAATCTCACCTGTAGAATACTTCCACAAATACTTCTTTGAATTTAAAAGTTCTTCTTTTTAAATATATAGTTTTCTAAATAATCAATTGCTATCGCAAAGGTGTATGAAATGGCCCCTTGCTGTTTAAATAAACTTGCTTTCCTTTGCTTGACTGGTGACACACTTCACTGAAATTGCAGTTAAAACTTTTACAGCTCTCAGGTGACAGATGCTCTATTAAACTAGCACTGGACATTCTATGACGTACAGAAAAACAAGTCGGTGTTTATTTGTGTGCATGCGTGTATTCTATAAATCTGCGCTTCTTCATCATTGACTGCCCAATTCTTCATCATTGACATCTTTGTGTCTGTGTGTGTGTGTGTGATTGTATTGTATTGCAGAGCTACCTGTTCCAGCTTCTTCAGGGTTTGGCATTTTGTCACTCTCACCGTGTCCTCCACCGAGACTTAAAACCTCAGAACCTGCTTATCAACGCCCAGGGAGAGATCAAGCTTGCAGACTTTGGCCTCGCAAGGGCTTTTGGTGTGCCTGTTCGTACCTACACACATGAGGTAAGCTTACGATACACCCATCCACACTTACACATGCAAGATACACATACTGTATAGACATGTAAGGTGAGCTCACATAGACATTGTATCTTCACTCATTATGAGATGAGTTCATACAGATGATGATACCCATGGGCTTACTTGGACAGAATGGAGGTGTTGGGTGTTGAGCACAAACCGTTGGGGAAAAGGCTAGAACTGCCCTTTTTCACTTATGGACTAGCTGGACACCTGCTGCAGCACTGCTGCTATTGTGATGATGTGCTGTGCCAGCCTGGCTCTCTCACGCACTGATCTGCTATGTATATCAGTCTAGCCAATTTCAGGCATAGGATTAACAGACTTGTGAAAACCAGGCTAGTGCGGTGCCAGTTTCGCCTCTAACCTTGGGGCTATTTCAAATAGCTGGTTAAATTGCAAAAGCTGGAGCTAGTGGTAATCCTGATAATAGAAGAGCCTGTAGTCCTTTTTCTTTTAGCAACAAAGCGAGCTGAGCAGGCAACCCTATTAAGAGGTTTACCACTTCTTCTATCCTAACTTGCCCAGATGTATCACTTGATCACCTACTCGGAATAACCCCTTGGTGGCACTAGACGGATCTGCTCACGAATTTGAATCTGCTAGGCAAGTCCATCTGGACTCAAGGCCCTTGCCACCAGACTACCAAATCACCAAAAACCCAGGAACCACTCCCAACTGCTTTTACAGAATGGGCCAGGCCTTATTTGATGCACAACTATGTTAAGTGTGTGCTGTTACCTTGGCCAGGGCTCACTTGTAAATGAGATATTTATCTCAATGTGATTTTCTTCCCTGGTTAAATAAAGGTAAAATAAAAAAAACTAAAAAAAAAAAACTAATGATGATGATAGTGTTCAATTGTATGGACATATACTGTACCTTCCTTCAGATTGAGTCAACATCAGCATTTAAAGAGGTGTTAATAAGAAATGCACGTTTGTTGTCGTCCAAAAAAGATTTGGTAAATTCACCAATTTAACCTACATATGTACACTGGATATCTACCTATGAATGTGACACCAACTTCAGACCTACTATCTCAGCTGAGATGTGAGAAGCCGTTGGGATTTTTCCATGGATAAAATATATTGTATACATACTTGGTTTACTACTCTTGAAAGCTGACATTGCAGAAGCCAATGTCAAAGATTAGGATCAGGTTAGGTGCTTACTAGGTGATTATGTAGACAAACACATAGATATATAGAATCTACATGTATATATCTATGTAGATATATAGAATCGATATATCTATGGGCAAACACAGGTATCAAGAATGGGAGAATGGTGTGAAGTAGAACAAAGTTTTGATGCATCTTAAATTCTTTGTTTTGCTTTGTTTGTCCTCAGGTTGTAACCTTGTGGTATAGAGCACCCGAGATTCTCCTTGGCTGCAAGTACTATTCTACTGCTGTGGACATTTGGAGTCTTGGCTGCATTTTTGCTGAAATGGTGAAGCTCTTGTGTTTATCATTTACACAGCACAGTTCAGTTATAGCTGTTGTCACGGTTCAGTTAAATAGCTGTTGTCGTAATATTCCTAAAACTGATCGTAGGCATCCCAATGTCCTCCCTAAGCCTAAGTGCTTAACCCTCAAAGGTTTAACTGCCATTAAAAAGCTGATTCATGTCCATGAAGACTTGAGGTATCACAACCTAGGGGTTACACTGGGATTCAGCCCTTTTGACTTTGTTGGAGTAGTTGTCTACTGAAAATACTTTTCCAGTCATAAACAAACCTGGCAAATTATTTTAATACACCTTTAAGAAACCTTCTCTTTGTCTTTGGGTCCCAAAAAGCATTGCAAAATATTTTCTTATATGTGTATATGCAGTAGGCATTTCATATGTTTTTTTTTTTTTTGCCAGCTGAGTGGAGTTTCTCACCTGAAATGTTTGGAATGTGATTTCAACCCATCTCTTAGATTACCCGGAGAGCGCTTTTTCCAGGAGACTCAGAGATTGATCAGCTATTCCGGATCTTCCGCACACTGGGAACCCCTGACGAGAACGTGTGGCCGGGAGTGACCTCCATGCCTGACTATAAGCCATCATTCCCAAAGTGGGCTAGACAGGACCTGGCTAAAGTGGTGCCCCCCTTGGATGAGGATGGGAGAGACCTATTGGGGGTGAGGGAACGTGTGTGTGTGTGTGTGTGTGTGAATAATTAATGAATATGAAAGATTGGGAATGGTATGTAATGTGGATCAAGCAAATTTAAGTGCATCTTGGCTTCTGTGGCCTATATCTGTGAGAAGATGCGAGACGCACACCAGGTACGAGGTGCTGGCTGATTCTGTGGCCCATATTGCCATCATTCGATGACAAGTTGAAATTGTTTTTAGCTGCTGAATTCTTGTCCGTATTCAGTTCGACAGCCAGGAGCAGATGAGTCTTTCAGACATAATTAAAGGAACCGTATGTAAAATACATACGATACGACAATTGCTTTGATCACTGACAACAGTAATCCCGACAGAATATTGCCATTACAAAAGTGAATTTGCAGCCCTCAACTTGTGTTTATGTTGTCATTATGTGTTTACTATGTGTATATTATGTATTTTGGCCTGTTGCGCCACCCTCCACCTATCTGATTTTGGCAGCCTAGCTGGCAAAATCTTGTCTGGGAAGATGAGGAGAGGATACTATGCTTTGTAGTATTTTGATTGTGATTGCAATACCAGTTTTTGGCCACAAACTTACATACTGTTCCTTTAACTTTAAAGACAGAGTGTACATCCTCACATTGGTAGACTGTTGTTTGTAGTGACCATTCCCTTAGCCTCACTGATGTCAGTTTTCTGTTTTCTTTTTTCTTTCAGCAAATGTTAATCTATGACCCAAATAAGAGAATTTCTGCCAAAAACGCACTCCTCCATCGATTCTTCCGTGATGTGTCCAAACCTATCCCTCCCTTGAGGGTGTGAGGGGGAAAAGGCAAGAAAAGGACTGACCAAAATGTACAGAGCTTCTTGGTATTCCCCTGGGAGCGCCCATTTTTCTGCATCGCCTCACGCAGTGTGGGTTATCCCTCCATCTTTTCAAAAGGGTTTAACAGTACAAGGTGCCTTTCCTTAAGTTCAACACAGGTGCCTTACATTCTGTGATTTCATCCTTTTTAAGCAGTGATGCCAGCATTACTTCAACATTCCATCTGATGTTAAAGAGGGGACACCTGTTTTCAGTACGTGTATATTGTTTTGTGGAAGGGGTACATGAACATCTTTGTGAAATTTTCATTCCATAATTGTGTGGCCTGATTAGACAACACTATTTGTGGGTTTGTGTCGTCTCGGTTAGCGTTCCTGTATCCTTGCCCTCATCTGGTGAGGATGTAACTAAACTGCCCAGGCAAGACCTCACACCATTCATTCCCATACCCCATGCCAGTACATGTGAAAGAAGAGAAATAGTATTTATTTTAGGAGGGGTCTTGACAAACTGGGAGGTTTTTGTAAGTTGTCTTTCTAGTTCATAATATTTTTCCAAATTGTAGATTTTAATGTCAGTTTGACCAATTTTATCCCTTTGGTAATTATTCATAAAATTGCTACAAAGCTACTCTGTGTTCTGTTTTCTCTATCTGTTCCACTGTAAATTAGTAATAGTGCGGGAATATTTTTTAAAAATGTTATGTATTTCCTGTTATATGTTCCTACATGTTCTCCAAGGCACTGCTTCACCTGGTGCCTACTGAAACGGATAACTATTCCCATAAAGTCCCTGGTTAAACATTTCATAATGTTCTCCTGGTGGACATAGTCTGGGATCAAAATAGAACGTTCAATCATTATTTTTGTTTACATCACTGAAATGGTCTAATAGCAAAGACTCTAGAATCTTTACCTGTAAGACCCTCTGGCATGTAGCCTGATGGTGGCTGGTTTGATCCCTGAAAAGGAGGTGAAAAGTGTAGCTGGAGAAGTGATTGAACATTGCTCCCCCATGCTAACACCCATGACTGTGGTGACCTTGAGTAATACATCTAACCCACTGCTCCAGGACTGTCTGTCACTAATTCATGGATGGGATAATGCAGACACTGAGTCTCCCTCACATCATCAAAAGAGAATATATGAAGTGTATGATGTGTACTATACAGCAGGGGTGGGCAATTATTTTTTCGATGGGGCCACATGAGAAACAGA
>JASCQY010000232.1:4627505-4641527 GCA_030264315.1 Sardinella tawilis
TGTCCTCACCATTTAAACACCGTATCTTGAGAACTTGAAAACTGTAATAACATTAACAAGAAATGAAACATGCGATTCCAAGAATCTGATTTGAACAAGAACTATATTCTCGAGTCGGCGTAATAATCTGCTGAGACTACAGTTGTGGTGTTCTACATCAATGTGCTGACGCTGCCTGTCTCGTTGATGCTGCCTGCTCGTTGATTATTACGCCCAGAGGTAAATATCATTTACTTGACTCATAGAGAAGTGGAAAATGAGCATAATTCCAAAAATGGGACAGTATTGCTTTAAACATCTATACGCATTTATATTCCTATGCAAACTTAAGCGTAGTTAGTGAGTGTAGAGTTCTGCCAAGGCTAAATGCAGTGTCTTAAAATGTTGGTCTTAGAAAAACACAGTTTGCAGAGCCATTATTTGTCAGAGTTACTACAAATTTGACAGGACAACCTCTCAATCTATACAATTGGTGCAAATAGCCACTTAACTCAGTTACTCTTAATCATATAGCTTACTATATACAGTACATTTATTATTGCCAATCAGGCCTAGTGTATGACTATGTAAAAACCTGTTTTAGAGTAGTGGCTTGTCTTTCTGCTATCTGTTGCCTGACTGCATTATCACATGTATCTGTAGGCCTAATTGACAGCACATGATGCTGAGCAAGAACTCGGGTAATAAGCTTGCAACTTCACTAATTGGAATTGATCGCACATTCCTGTAACTGTGACACTTTCTCGTCCGTAGCCTTTAAACTATATTGCTGCTACTTGGTGTGCAGTAAAGGGCTGCGTTTATGTGGGAGTGGTGCTGGCCACGGGTCGAGTATAAGCTCCCTCTCTCCTCTGGCCCCCCTACAGGTCAGCGTGGAAGTGCTGAAGAAAAGAGCTGAACGTTTTGGAATGAATGTGTCCTCCATCTCCAAGAAGGTATTTAGTTTTTTCTTCTTCCCTCCACCTCGATTAGCAAAAACATGAAAACATGTTGTCTTTCCCGAAAAGAACAAGCCTGTTGGGCTTTAGTTGGTCATCTTCACCTCCAAAGTGAGGTGTTTAGTTACAGCTTTTCTGTTGTGCTTATAAGCAAACAATTTTTTTGTATGCGTGATAAGTTAGGAACTCGGTGGTTGTTTGAGACAGGCCCTCAGGCCACTGTTCAAATACTTGTATTAGTGTTCAAGCATTTCATAAACAACAAATGGAGGCATGAAGCATATTTCCCTAAATCACATAAATATTCTGACATGGTTACTTTGCTGCGCTCTAAAATTGCTTGCTTGTGCATAATAAATCTTGGCAGCTCATGCAGAGAGCTTGGGCACAATCCAATATTGCGACTAATAAACCATCGCCTGACCACCCCCATACATTCCACCCTGAATACTATACCCCTCACCTGCCTTTCTATGTGTTTATGATTATTTTGTCCTCCCTCTGCTCTCGCTCTCCTTTTTTTTCCCCCTCTCTCTCTCTCTCTCTCTCTCTCTCCCTCCACAACGGAAACTGTGGTCAGTGGGGGGCAGATATAATAGCCCCTGGTTGGGGGTAAATGGCATTACGAGTGTGCAGCAAGAGAGGGGTAGCCCCTTTCACTGGAAGAGCCTTTGTGAGCTGTCGGAAGTGGCCTGCGCTCCGCTCTGAGGGGGGCAGGCAACAATGCCTGTTGTGTTGTGTAATGTCAGCCGTCCGCTTTTCCCTGCCTGCCTGCCTGCCTCCCTCCCTTCCTTCCCAGCGCTCACCCCTCTCTCCTATTCCCATCCCTCTTTTCTTTCTCACTGTCCCATTCCTTCTTTTTTTCCCTCCCTCTCTTTTCATCTATCTATCCTTCCACCCACCCTTGCCCTCTTCCCCTTTGCTTGGCATGTTGCTGCCTCTTGAAGGAAGTGAAGGAGGCAGTCCAGTTGGGTTTGGTGATGTGTGTGTGTGTTTGTGTCCTGCATCACACCCCGAAAGCCCATCATGGGTTCACCGGAAATCCTCACACTTCACACCACCCCCAACCTCATTTCTGCCGGTCACAGCCAGTGCATCTCTGAGTGCCGTAAAGCTCCCTTTGGATTTCTTTTCACAGTTCTACTGTGAGGAAATAGCTGTCAAATCCTCTCAGCTCCCCTGCCCTTTTACGTCAATGGGGTGTCACTGTTCAGTTGCGCATCTGCGCTAGTTTGGTGTCAAGGTGTGGACGCTTTGCAAGAGGGAAAAGTCCATTACCCCCGACAAGGTCTTGAGGTCTTGTAGATTACGTCAAAGTTTGCATCGCACGCATTCGCTGACCTTTCAAAACTGTTGTTCATCAAAGGGCTGTGATCCTATTTGCATACTCATCCACACAAATACTAACCACCAATGTGCATATTTACAGCATGTGTTCTATGCTGTGGTAGTATTAGCTGACAGCTCCACTTGTTATGACACCAGAGATGAGCTATTCAATGAAAATGTCTTGTGATTTTCCCCCTTGACACCACTTAAAATCTGCCAGTATTCAACGCCTCAACCTTACTATAAAACTACAGGAAGTTGAGCTCATGCCTCTATTTGATCTTATGTCTCCTCATCCTTCCTAATCCCTTTTGCACACTTTAAAATGTGCATACACAAATAAATACACATGCACACGCACACACGCATGCACACACACTCTTGCACCCCTCTCCTGGTTCCTCTGTGCTCTGGTGGAGGATTGTCGTGATCGAAGATAATAGGTGATGACAGGAGGGAGAATGGCTCTGTCAGCCACGGTAATTGTGGCAGAGGAGGGGATTGTCACTCTGGCCATCCCCTCGAGGGGAACCCGGGAAGAGGGCACAGGCTGGAGAGATGAGCTCATGCGCCTCAGTCGTGGAAAGAATAGATTTCATTTAAAGAAAGCCTGATGACGTGTTGGTGGGAGTTTCCTGACATGATTGGGGGGAAATGTACCTTGAGATAGATAAATTGAGTAAGTAGAAACATTTTGCAGCCACCTGTAGTTACACTGATGAATTTTTGATTAAAATGTGGTCAGGAGGTCATAATACCCTGAACAAATGTGGTGTTGTGTTGATGGCTAACAGTTCTTTCCAGGTGTTGATGGCTAATAGTTCTTTCCAATTTTGGTTTGGAAAAAATATTGACAAGCATTTTTGATAGCCCACTTACCAGTTCTGCGCAGATTATTGTAGTATTAAACACATAAAGATATTGGCTCTGGTGCAAAGTGAGGACTTGGTGGATGGTGGATAAGTGGCTGTGTTTAAATTGTTAAAGAATGATCGTGATCAAAGACCATGGAACACACTTATGCTCTTCACCGCTATTCGTAATATGAAACTGTTGTGTCTGTGTGCACATCCAGATAAATGTTTTAAAGCCGCACTACAGCTTTGGTATAAAAAGTAGTGAACTAGCTACCTGAAAGAAATGCTGATCTTGAAGCCAGAGTAATGCTTATTGGTCTGGTGTAATCAGCCTAGAATACAGAACTGTGTTGTAGGGCTGAGCAATTAGTTGAAAAGTAATCAGTGTTTGCTTGAATTATTTTAAAATCACAAAAAGTAATACACTTTTTCATTAGAAACAAAACCCTGCATATACTGCAAACCGTGTCAGTGAGCTGTGAGTGATCTTTCATTACTCGGAATCTAGGTAAAATGCTCATAATTTTGGTTGAGGTTGTAATGTCCTCGTGCCTATCCTGTGTGGCTGGTGGGAGCTACACATCTTCATGTGACCTTTTCAAAATTAACTTTAGAATGATAAAATCATGTCTCAATGGGTGTTGAAGTGTTGCATTGGATAGAATAGGGACATAACAAAACATGGGATAAAAACATGTATTGCTACAATACCCTTATAGTGGTCTCCTTATGCCAGCTGAACTGCATTAAATGCTTAGGCCCCTCAGAAAGCCTGCCATTAATGGATGCAAATGCCCCATTGCCTTTGCCTGACAAGAAGAGGGTCAAATACTGAGACCACAAGTGTGTGAGCGTGAAAAGGAGAGGGGGAGTATGTGAGTTGGGTAGAGAAAGAGGAGCCCCTTATGTGTTAAGATTTCCATGGAGCCCGCTGTTAAATGGTGAACCTCGTAAAGCACCTCAGCAGTCGATGATTCCCCCTCTCTTTTGATACAGGTTTTATTTGAGTACGGGAGGGGTTTGATGTAGCTTTTACACGTGCATACGCACACACATACACAATCACACAATCAAACTCTTGCTCTCACACAATTTGCTCCACACTTGTCCAGTGAAGGCCTTAAGAATGGCAGACTATTGTTTGAGAGTGAAAGGCTCTTGTTTCAGCTGTGTAACGAACTCAAGAGCTCCCTCCACACAAAGAGAGCTGCCAAGGACCCAACCCAGCTCCCAACTCCAAACCCCCCCCCCCTCAAAAATTGTTCTCGTTCGAGTGACCAGGCCGATTAACTGTTTTTACTCTATTGTGACGTGATCCCCCCCCCCCCAGCCCCCAATTCCATTCTGCTTTCTCCCATTACCTGGACTCTATGGTTTATCATGTCTAAAACGGTGTTTTACCTACACCATAGAGATTAATGAACTTATGTGCTAATAGCTGTCCAGATTTTAAATCCTTCTAAGCTACAGGTGTTTGTGATTCATAATAGACTAGTACATCTAGATTATCTAGGTACATCTAGTGCATCAAGATTATGATTAAGATTTTGAACCTGAGTGGTCAGTTTATTTATTTATTTATTTTGAGCTCTGAGTCATCTTGTCAGAGAAGCAGCATGGGAGAAGTTTAATGAACTTGTCTGGACACAAGTCCTTTAATGACCACTACAGCATAGGTAGGTTTCAGGTTCTGTACATCTGACACCTGTTTTTTCACCGTTTTAGTTCTGGTGCTGATGCTGACAAACTTGAAGTAGAGAGAATGCATAGCAGAACCCCAGAATTCTGTGGAATGAGATCACAGGGCCCTGGTTGGTCTCTAGGTTCAGTTTTTGGTTGAGGCCAACGCTTTGCACTCATAACACAAAATGAACGCCACTTGCCACCACTTAATAGCCCCCTCCTGCACCCCTGCTCTTTGCCCTGTGTCATTCCCCACCATAGATGCTCCCCTCTTCCTCTCTCCCTCCCCTTTGCATTCTCAGTTCACTTGCGCTTTCTTCGTTGCATGAGGTCATCGTTTCAGCTTTCTGCCAACTAACCTACTTTGGAGAACCCAGTGAAATGCAGTTTGCCCTACAAGACTTAGCACTCCATTTGGCCTTTTGTTTTGGTGCTTTTTTTCCTCTCCATCCAATTTGTTACGTAAGCTTTTAAATGTTATTACAGTTGGTAAGGACCCTGCTCATTGTTAGATTGCACTAATTGTGGACTTTTTTTTACCAACCAGTGCCTCACTCTCATTATGTTTCCTCATTCAGTTTGTTGAGAGGGAACAGAGGGACTTCCAAAACCAATTGACCAACCTTTGATTATGATTCTTTCACAGTTTAATTGAGTGAATGAAAAGGTATTTTTATCTGCCTTCCTCCACGTCACGATGTTTAATTTGTCATATTTATCATATTGCTAGAGATGGCTACTCAATTTCCTCCCCTTTGTTGAGGGACTTTGATGCTTTGAAAGTTCTCAAGCATTCCGAGGTGGTTCAACAGATTTGGTCAGATGGCCTTTGAGACTTAAACTTGCATGGTCTGCTTATTTTTTCATTGCCTGGAGATTCAAGGTCAACTGACTGGCCATTTCTTCCAGGCTGATAAGTGTCTTGGTTTACATCACCCTTCAACCTGTTTCGGTGTTCTTTAACTTATCTACACTGTTGCCTCTGGGTTTGTTACATTTTCTGCTCAACAACCCGGTAATTAATTACTCTTCACCCTCCCCCACCTCATGCCATCCATGAAGAGCTCTCCAGATATTATGTAATTACAGTCAGGGGTGTGTGGGATTGGCCGATTCAGGGTTGTTGGATAGATTTGCAACCGGTGAAATCAACCGGCACATAATCCCACTACCCTTAACCTCCCAAAATCTCATTTCCTCATGGGGTTCTTTACAGTGCGGGGGCAGTAGCATATTTAAGGGGTAGGGGGTGGGCTGGAGTGGGAGGTTCGGGTGTCTAATGAGGGGGCCCCCAGGATGGAGCGGAGTTGGACCAATCTGACCCTCCTGTGGACCTGACAGCATCTGGGGAGCCGGGCTGGCCCTGATGTGATTGTTCAAATTACTCATTAAGAGAGTGGCAGCAGACAGAACCCTTCTGGCAGCTGCTGGTGCAAAAGAGGAAGGAGGGATTGTGGAGATTTGAGGAGGAAGAGGTGATGGGCAAGAGAAAGAGAGGATGAAGAGAAGGGAGGTGTATGGGGGGTGGCGGGGGTGGGCTGGTTGAGTCGGAAGATGTGATGAGTCTGATGTGGAGGAATTGATTGTGATGGTTTAAGTTGGACGGATGCTCAACGTAGGGTTACCGGAGCGTGCTTGGGAAGAATCTCTCATAGCAGGACAGGATTCCTGCTATGATGCTATGTTGTTCAGCATTTTTCCTTGGTGCCATTTTATTCTTTCAAGATTTGTCAAGGCGGTCAAGGATTTCAAGATTTGTCAAGGATGGTTCTCTCATGGACAAATATGAACTTTGTCCACTAGATAAAGAGGAGATGAATTCTTGTGTGTGTGTGTTGGAGCAGTAACTGAGGTTGTTTAACAGACAGGATGGAATGAGATTCCATGCAGTAGTTTTTTTTCCCTTTGGCCTCTTTGTGCAGGCTAGTTGGAAGGAGGTGTTGAGTGATTGTGGTCTAAGAGTTTGTGTAGAAGGCCCTCTTGCAAAGCCTCTGTATAAAAGAAGAGGGGGTTGGACGCCTGGCATGTTTGTGTTTGTCTTTGGACTTGGGAGTTGATGAATGTGAAGATGCTGGCAATTTGATGGGGGTAATTTTCGTGTGACAGGGCCTTGGTCGGCCAATGAATCAAAGGCTGTGGTCATCGGGTGGCCACTGGGAGAGGTGGGAGGCGGGTGCTGGCCCGAGCGTAGGTCCTGACACCCCACGTGAGTGGCCAGGGCTGTGGGGGGTCAAGTGTGACACATCATTATAACAATGTTGATTTAGTGGGGGCTGCTGCGCAACAGACCCCCTCCCTAGGGGCCCAAGGGGTGTGTGTGTGTGTGTGTGTGTGTGTGTGTGTTTGTGTCAGGGCAGTGGACAAGAGAAGGGGGCCCACTGCTCCTTGTGGCCGATGCAATCAGTCGACAGCTTGCAAATCAGCCCCTCACCCTTCTCAAATCTGAAGACCTTCCCCCTCTCTCCTTTTGCACCCATCAGAGAATAGCACTAGCGGACATCTCCTTTTTTTGTTCTTTTTGGTCACCATTTCATTCATTCATATTTTAAAGACACGTCTGAGAACATTTGGTCTTGGCACTGTAAGTGCGCGAGTTTCAATCGGTCAACTCGGCTAGGTCTCGGGTAACTGGCCGAAGTGCAGCGCTGCTCCCTTTGTGCGTTTTTTTGTTTGAACGTGCGTTTGTTTTCTTTCCCCTCCCTCCCCCCTGTCTCTTCCCCTCGGCTCCACACTGCCGCTCCCTCCATTGCTGTCAGAATGTCCATGACCCCTCACCTCTGAACCCAGGGGTTGGATTTGTTCTCTGTAATGTTGAGATTAGTTTTGACAATCTGCAGTTGTATTTTGGGGTCAGGTGAGCACTTCTCAGTTTGACAGGGGCTTGCCTTGGTTGTGTCAGAGCTTTGGGCTTTCAACAGAATAGAAGGGAGAATAGAGTGCATTATATTAAATATAGATTATTCTGCAGATAACCCATTTTTTTGTGTTTCAGTCTGGTTCTCTTATGTCATGTCCTGTTTGATATCACTTTAGTCTGTTCTTTACCTTTTTTAAAAAAGACAAAGAATTACTGAGGATGAACCATTCTTCTCTGAGCTAAGGTGGTTGGGTTTACCCCCCAAACTTGAGCCCTGTCCTCCCTCAGTGACCTTGCCACTTGAAGGCGGGGGAGGGTCTGGCCTGGGTGTGGATGGAGATGAATGAATGAAAGAGACTGACATGCGTGCAGCAGGCAACCAAGATATATGGTGCACTGCTAAAATGACCTCGGAAAACACTGCAACCCCTTAAGCTTCAGCCGTCCCCTCTGTGATTGTGAACGCCTTCTTATGATTCATCCGATGTTTTAGTCCAACAGCCAGGTGATGCGTCTGCCCTTTGAATTATGGACTGGTTGCATGAAAGTGTCGTATTTGATCGAAATCTTCCCGTGGCTATCTACTTGGGATTTGGGCAGTGTGCTTGATGCGACTGTTCATAATTTCAATTCCCTCCATCATTCATTCTTTGTCTTTTCATCTTTCTTTCTCCCCTTCTCTGCATCCCCCACTCTCTCCCTGCTTCTCTGAGCCCTGCCCCTCTGCTCTCTAGAAACCTTCTCTACACCTCATTTTCTGAAGGAGCTAGAAGCCACCTGGAGCCACTCAACACAGCCCCTCTGAATACATATTAAGCCACCACACTATTTTCTGGCTTACAACTCTTATCCACCACCAGAAGCCATGCACACACTTGTCCAAAGCCTGACATTGGCCTTCACCTTTTTCTACCACATGCTTTGCATCCACCCCAACCCCCAATTCCCCCTTCAGCCTGCCGCCCTCCAGATTTAAATTTGGTGGGGTGTCACTGATGGGGCTATCCCTGATGTCATGATTCTGATTGTTGTCCACCCCCCCCCCCACACACACACACTCACACCCCCTTTTCCTTTCCCCACTACCCCACTGCCTGCACTCAACAAAAGACAATCAACCCCCCCACCCCCCCAGTCCCTTTTTGCATTTGCCATTACTCTTATCATGCATGCTTTAATTTGAATTGAAGGCACCAATTTAATCGCTCTGAATGCCAGAGTGTCCAGAGCTGGTCATTTGTCATTTTCAGTGCACAGTTGTTGAAAGAGCGTGCTCTGCTGTTGTCTGTTTAGTGCCCCTGTGTTGGGCAGTGTCAGAAAGAGAGGGCAGCTCTATGAAGAGTGTTGACAGCAGGATAGTTGTATTTTTTTTTTTTTTTTTTTTTTTTTTTTTTTTTGTTGGTATCGCCTTGCTCATTACTGTGGGGCATTTTATTGTCCTTTGCTCCCGATTCCTCCTCACAACTCTTTCTTTCTCTCACACTCTCTCTCACACACACGCTCACTCACACACACCCACACAGACAGACACACACACACACACACGCTCACTCTTTCTCACAGTCATTCAGAGTGAGGTATGGTGACCATCTGTCCTCCTTTTCCACACAATAAAGGTCTCTTCATGACATGTCACATAATTACAGATCCTCAGCAAATCTGATGGCAGCTCTGCTGTCGGTGGTGGTGGATGTGGGAAGCATTCATGTCCCATACGGTTGCCATCAGACAAGCGCTGCGAAACATGTGTTTGCACAAAGCCACAGCATTTGTCATTAACAGTAAAGTGGTAACCAAAGGAGGGAAGGGATGGACTTGCTTTTGTGAAGTGGGATTTTGGATTATTTGTGCTTTTGCTAAAAATACAAATAAGGCCTGGGCATTTGAGGGTTGGGAGTGGGGGTCTGTGAAATGTAGCAGATGTGTCATAAGCCTCTAACTTTTGGCAGTGAGCACTGGGGAAACTTGTATAAACCCCAGAAAAATCTCCTGGTCCACTCTTCTTGGCCAGGCCTTGTGCATTTCGACTCATTAGCTTGAAGAATAACTGTCACTAATTCAAACTGCTCTAGAATGGCTGGGTGAATAGAGGAGGGGAGAGGCCTTGGAGTCGCAGTGAGGCCCTGCATTTGGCCCAATATTGTTCTAGGAGGCGAAAAGAAAACAACGAGAAAAGGGAGAGCGAGAGAAGTGCGGAGGGGAGGGGAAACGGGGAGAAGGGGGATCGAGCATAGAGCATGCAGAAGCAAGAGGGGGAAAAAAAAAGAATGAGAAAGAAAGCGAGGGAAGGGGAAAAAAAAAAAACTTGCTGCTGCTTGTGAGTGAAATGAACTTGATGATCTCTACGGATGAAAATGAGATTGGCCAGCACTGTATCACAGCCCAGAGCCCATGACAGGGTCACCCTTGACTTGCCCCCCACTCTCCCCGCTGAGCCCCCAGTGCTGGCCTTGTGAACCACAGGAGACCCGTGGAGCTTTTCAGTCGGGGCACAACACTCCCTTAAAGAAACGCTGCCTATTTTATATATGCCACACTGTAAAATGGCTCCAGTTTCCAAACCCTGGACACTAGTTGAACATTTCCGTTACAGGGGGAGCCTCTTTTGTGTGTGTGTGTGTGTTTATGTAAGGGACAGTATGTAAGGCTTGAATTCGTTTTTAAATTTTAAAGTTGGCTTACTTCTGTTGTGTGGAAGTGAAATGCCTTAGCCAGTATCACTAGCATAGTAGCATGTCTTTTATACTAAAATCAGTGCCTAGTTATCGCAAACCCTCTTGCTTCTTTGGTAAGATTGGTAGTGATTTTTGAAAATGTGGTGTTTGGTGCTCTTTAGTAAACAAGCAATGATGCACTTCATATAGAACTCCGCAAAGACCCACTCTACAACAGGATGAGATTCACAATAACAAGGGCCTGAATATGGTGGTGTTTTGCCACCATTGAACTTTCAGAACCAGATGAGTTGTTTTGTTTCCGTTGGAGAAATAAATAGCCCATGTGTTTGGAAGAGGGATGGTGGCTCATCTCCTCTTTCAAGTTATTTTTATTTTTTATTATTATTATTATTTTCAAAATCATAGCAAACAGTGAGCCACCTTGGAAAGTTGATGCTTACATTTGAGGGAAATCCGGGGAGGCAGGTTGGTAGGTTGCAGGTGCGTCCATTGCCATCAGGTGGGGTGAGGTGGGGGGTGTGGGGGGGGGGGGGGGGGTTGGTCAATGTTCTTGCTCCTCTCCAGCCTCAACCAGAACCGAGGTATGGGAGCGCAGGCATGGAGTTGGACCTCAGGGGGTTCTGTTGTTGGAGTTTTGACCAGTGACCTGGAATCTGTTGGTTTGTTCTTGCTGGCGATGCCTTGCCAGAACTCAGTGTGTGGACAAGTGCTTTTGTCGTGTCCTCATATAACCTCCTACCAAAATCACCACTGTAACGATTCTGTCTTTGTTATGAGCCAGTAAAGCAAAACACAATTGGATTGTGGCACATTATCCTACAACTGAGCTAAATGAGTATTACTAGAATCAAAGTTTATTAGTTGGTTCATTAGTACGGAAATATTTTAAATACTTTCTGGATAGTAGTCAATTTCCCCATTCTGTGTTTCACAGGTTGAGGAAGATGAGAAGCTGAAGAAGAGGAAGGAGCGTTTTGGAGCGGTCCTCGCAAGCTCCGGAGCGGCAGGCGGCGAGGACGCAGAGGTAGGCAAGGAAGGGGCTCAGCTACTGACCTGACCTGCTGTCAGTGTGCACCAGTTCATCTGACTGTGCACCAATTAAGGGCCGCTGGTCCAGCAATCCATAACGGAATGTTCAGATTGCTGTGATTCTTAGGGAGGTAATGGGGCAGCGCTATTGCAGTTAGAATGTTCTGGAAGCCACTAGTAGAGTTATTATGCTAGAATGTGACAGAATGAAAGAATTTAGGGATTTGTGTATGTTTTGTATGCTAAATTGGAGCTTTTGCATTGTAAGATATTTTGAGTGTCATGTTTGTATTGATACAATTTGTTTGTAAAGAAATGCAGTCTTGTTTTTATCTATGCTAATTTTTTTTCTTTTTTCTCTTAAAGGCCAAGAAAAGGAAGCGGGCTGAGCGATTTGGAAATGTATGAAGTTTCCCTGAACTTTTTTAACTTTATAAAAAGTTCTTTTATTTTTGTATTTTTTAAAATACAGGTAGTCATTTCTTTCAACTGTGGATAATGCTGTCTGTGTGGTAGGTCTGTTTATCAGTTGTATATTAAACAAAACGTAGTATGTTGCGTGCTTATTTCACATCAAGCCTTGTTTTCTTATGTAACAGTTATCGTGCTAAAAACAACTTAACAGGCCTAAAGTATATATTCCAGTGTTGCAATTTGTTAATTATTTTCAAGTGTACCTCTAAATTGATGTGTGTTTCCAATAATGGATGACCCATGTGGCCCATTTTCACAATTAAATTTTGATACATTTACAAAAAAAGAAAAGAATTTGTCGTCTTTTTTTCCCTCATATCCCAGCCTGAAAAGTTGTTATCTTTCACCGTCCAGAGCAATAGGCCAGTTGGTCACCCCACCATTTATCCTCAGGATGTTGTTTGTTTTGAACTAGCAATTTATGAAACCCACTGATACACATGAATGTGAGGGTAATCGGCACTGCTTGTCTGGTGCAGTGCTTGGAATTCAACCAGTCCAAGCAGATTGGGGACCGAAATGCTGCTCACTAATTGTGTGTGCGTTTGTGTGTGTGTGGTGGGGCGTTTCGAGAGAGGGAACCATCCTGGGCGGATCAAGCACAGCTGCAGGCGAGGGATTTGGTCCAGTGGCAGGCGTAGGTATTTGCCCCCCAGGCCTTGGTGAGCATGCTCCTGCAAAGCCCAGGGTGTTGGCCCAGCATGTAATGCCATAGTAGGGCTGTTTATAAAGCCAACCAACTCCCCCTTTGCCTTCCTCTGGGAACCAGGTGGTACTGTGCTCATTGTGAGGGCTTCACCCAGTCTGGTGACGGCTGTCAGTCAACAGTGGATACTTAACTAATTGCTCTTGCAGGTGTGGGAATCCTGTTCTTGTGGTTTCCCCCCTCCAGTTTATTTTCCCTCCTAATACTGTGAAGTTGAAGTAAAATTGAGCTTTTCTTTTTAATGGTAGATAAGTTATTAAAAAAAGTTACAAAAAAAGTTTACTTTAAGCAATACACTAGAACCATGTTCTAAAAAGAGGGAAACCATAACCTGTTAGCACCCAATCAAAGTGATGACAGCCAGTGCTGGCCCCATAGCTCAAGTTGAGTTCCAGGGAATTTTTTTTAAAGGAGAAGTTTGGTGTTAATCAATCCATAGCCCTGTTGTTCAAGGTCACTGAATACTGTTTATAGGAAAAAGAATGAAAAAATTTGATACAACATAGGCTGAATAATGAACCAGGCAACTAACACTGCGTAAATGGGGCATAGTGACTTACTTTCAGTTTCATTTCGCTATGCCCCATTCAGTTAACAATAGTTATTGGTTTATACCTCGGTCTGTGTGGCATCAATTTTTTTCATTCAGTGACCTCTAACAACAGGGCTACGGATTGATTCACATCAAACTTCTCCTTTAATTTTGTATTAAACATGGAAAGGAAATGATGGGGAAAAAAAGATGTCAGACTGGTGTTACCTATTCTTAATAACATTCAAAAGGAAGTGCCCTTGTCTAAAATTGCTCGGGCTAAACTCTCATCTCCATGTCGGATGGGTGTTCAATGGCTGTGAATGCCCACGGCATCGTAAAAGTGTGCGGCGCTGCTGTAGGGTGCAACTTTTTCCAAGTCCAGAAAAGAAACCCCTCTCCTTTGATATTGGTCAGGTCATTGAGCCACACACGGAAGGTGTCACTGAAGAGAATGTCCCACGGCCTGATCTTTAGAGCCCTACTCCGCACCCCCCCTCCTGCCCACTCTTTATGGCCATTGCAGCAATTATAAATGGCCACTCCCCCTCCAGCCCTCCAACTCTGGCATTTTACGTCTGTTTTGTATCATGGCTGTTATTGCATTGTGAGTTTTTTTTGTCATTGTAATGCCTTAATGCTAAGGTTGCTCTGAGTTCAGGTGTTATACTTTTGTCAGTCATTTGTAATGTTGCATACTTAGATGTAATGCATTATAATGCAATCATTTGGTTATTGTTTGTGTGACAGTAGAAGGTGACAGACTTGTTTAGAAGATCTCAATTGCGTGCATTTTTATTGCTTGTAATATCCTAGAGCGAAGTATACAGTTGTGTTCAAAATAGCAGTCTGCTTAAAAAACTGAGTAAAGCCCAAAATCCTTATAGTAGTTTTTATTTCCATGCATTGGGAACACTGCACATTATATTTTAAATCAAA
>JASCQY010000232.1:4656815-4687517 GCA_030264315.1 Sardinella tawilis
TAAAAGGTAAAGTAGATAAGCATGGTTTATGATAATTGTAGCAAATATGTACAATGTGTATACTACCCATTGTATGTACATACTTACATACTTGCATGGATGTGTGTGTGTGTGTGTGTGTGTGTGTGTGTGTGTGTGTGTGCGCGTGTGTGTGTGTGTGCGTGAGAAAGAGAGAGAAGAGGGAGAAAGGGGGTATCTCCTCAGGGCTACCCTTGCAGCTTCACTCTGGTGGAGGGGGTAAGGCAGCCAAGGACCGTGGGAAGAGGGCCGAGAGGGAGGAGAGAGTGAGATTCCAGAGGAGTCTGGTGAAATTTCGCCCGGGGTATTAATGGACTTTGGTCCCTTTGAAAGTTTATTAGCCATAAAATTGACAGCATGTTGTGCTATTTCTACAACCCTGCAGTTTTTTTCGCTTTTTATTTCTTTTTAAACAAAGCTGTAATGACCTGGCATCCAAACAGTCTTTACCACAGCTCTTTACCCTCTCCTCCTCTGCCTCCTCCTTCTCTCTCTCTCTCACTCTCTCTCTCTCACTGTCTTGTCTCTCTGTTCTCTCTCTGTCTCTCTTTCTCTCTACTGCCCCCTCTCACACCTTCCTCCTCTTTCACGCACATGTGTATGACCGAGAGCAGCTCGGACGCAGGTGTTACCATCAAACGTCAGCCTGTCTTTGGAATGAATAAATATATAAAAACCTCACATAGTCATCGACTTCCCGCAAACAGTGCCCTGTGGTCAGGGGGACAGTCCGGCTTTTGCAGTCCCGTCTTTTTAGCGCTCTCTCTCTTAATGTTTATGGTTCCTGCACCTTCAGGAAATGACCCTTTTATAGGGTCAACACTATAAAAGACTTGTGTTTTTTTTGGGTGGGAGTGGTTGGTGGATGGGTGTGTGTAAAGGGGGGAGGCAGCGCTGTTTAATCTACTACCGGTTCTCTTTTTCTGCCAAAGAAAGAGAGCCGATGAGGTTAATTGGCTCCTCGTCCAATATATCACATTGCTGTGAACTCTGTGACCCTTTTTGTCAATAGGGGGATTTTTTTCTGTGTGTGTGTGTGTGTGTGGGTGTCTGTGAGTTTGTGTGTGTGTGTGTGCAGTTGTGCTTGAGTGTGTGTGTGTGTGTGTGTGTGTGCTTGTGTGCTTGAGTGAATGAGTCTGTGTTCACTTACATGTACACCAAATTCGGAAAGTGCAACACACCTTTAGAAAACTTGTTTTGTTCATGATGCCTCAGATGGGGTATTTAAGTGTTCCTCAGTCACCACCATTCTCTGGTTCTCTGATAGCACTTAATGTATCTGTGAGACAGTGTAGTCTGAACTTCCTCCCAGACTAAAAAGCTGAGTGCCTGCCTGCCTTGTAACCTCTGTGTTGGTCGAGGACAAATGGAGAACAAAATGTCTGAATAGGATCTGACACCAATTACTCTGATCCAAACCCTGTTCCTGATGAGCATGTCAATATGTCTTTCCATGGGAATGCAAGACACTGAGAGCATGGTTGATGAAATCAAACATTTCCTTTCTTCTGTGGTCACCTGAAATCTGTCAATTGTGCAAGTGTGAGAGAGTGAGAGAGCACTGAGGTTACTGCAGTGTCTTCAGACTTGAACTACATACCAATATGAAGTATATGCACTGGTACTGGCTAACGTGCACCTTTTTCACTTAACAATGAAGTTACTATTTAATAAGTTCTGTAGGTGTGCTGTTCAGCTTTGCCGTATAGGGAGCAAACTTGAACTATAAGAGCGAGTGCAGGTGTGTGAATCCCTGAGCCCAAATTGCAAAGAGATGGACCGATTATTGAAACACAGCCGAATGGACTACTGAGGGCCGGGAGGAGGGGGATGTGTAGGGGTGACAAATGACAAACGTTTTCAAATACACACACGCTCTGGGTTGTTAGAGAGGGGGCACTGATGAGGGAGGAAGGCCTGCTTTAAATATACCGACAGGGGTGACAAATGAGGGCCTGAAGGGGTCAGAGCCCTCCTGTGGCCCCATGCTAACAAACTCTCTCCCTCTCTTTCTCTCTCTCCCTCTCTGACCCACATACACACACAAACACACACACACCACAGCATGAACACACACCGCCAACTGCACACACACACACACACACACACACACACACACACACACTCACCACAACATGCACACACATACAATACACATCAAAACATGCACGCACAAACACCACGATGTGTACACATTCACACAAAAACTCTTACAGACACTTACACACACATGCTTGCTCACTCACACACACACACACACACGCACATGCACACACATACCCACATGCACCAACATGCACTCTGCAAACGCTTCGTCATGTCACACTGATACAGGCCAAAACAAAAAAAACAAAAACCCCTCACATTGCAAATGCACAAAACTGTCCTTATCCTTAGCCATTATACCCACGTTTACATTCGTACCTTACATGTCAAAAATGTCTCTTTTCCTTCATGATGGGGGTCACCAGACCTTAAACCTTGCATAAGCAGGAGATGTTAGGTAACAAAGTGCATATTGCCCTGTTTGTCAGGTTAGCCTTGACAGCTTGAACGACTTATATAATGGCGCTTTTGGCACTGCTGTGCATCGCCGGTATTAAACAGCACAACTCCTTGAGATGGGGTGAACGAGGGCAATCGCCTGAACATGGAAGAGGTGTAAATTCTCCCGCTGTACTGTACCACACGTACAGCGGAAAGGCACAGCCGCATTGCGATTCTGATCAAGCCACTCCCCCCCACCCTCCTCCACCCCGATAGCAACCATTAATTAGTGATCAGGACATATGAACTCCCTGAACCTTCCTCAGCCACTGAAAATAATAGACAGGCTGTGCTTCTGCACTGTGAGGAGAAGATTAAAACGTTTTTTTTTTTTCTTCTTTTTCTTTTTCTTTGCGTTTCGCAGTGGTCCGGTGCACACGTTCTGCTGCAAGCCCCCTTGGCGGCATCAAAGCCAGCACGGAGGAGCATGCGAAGCCCCCGTTCACGCAGTGAGAGGGGAATACTGTTTGAAGTTTCTCTCCGTGTTTCTCAGAAACAGAGAGAGGCAGCAATCTCCGCTCCTGTGGGATCCATAACGACGCCACAGGCGAGAGCGATGCAGTCCTTCTCTCAGCGTGAAAACCAGGGTGTGTGTGTGTGTGTGTGTATGTGTGTGTGTGCGTTAGAAAAAAAGAGAGGGAGAAAAGAGTATGTCAGAGGAGTAAAAGGAGAGAAAGAAAGACTAGGACTAGGAAAGGGTATGAAAGAGAAAGAGAGAAATGAGAAAAAGAGAAATGAAAAGTCTCTCTGAGATTGACACTGAGATCTTACTCACTGTCAAATCACATTAGGCATTTTCAATCAGTGTGCTCTGCATTATGATAATAAACTTAATTATAATAAACTGAACTGAACTGAACTGTACTGACTTAAGTTGAATTAAATTAAGAAAGAACAAGTACCACGGAACACTGCAAATGTGCATGTGCACCTGCTATAGGTCTTAGCACACTATACAGAGCCTATCATTGGAAAAAAAACTGTTCCTATGAATAACACATACTGTGTCATAGGGTTTAATGAGTTCCTCACAGCATCATTTGTCATGTAACGCGCTCTTACACACACACACACACACACTCAGAGAGAGAGAGAGAGAGAGAAGGAGAGAGAGAAACAAGAAAGGAAGGAGGGAGGGAGGGAGGGAGGAAGTCATACACAAAACTGCTGCTCTGTAATCTTATCATGCACCATTCCCCTGGAGACAAGAGAGGGGAACACGCTCGGAAAATGATGATGCAAAATCTGCTAGGGTGGGGGACGGATGGGGGGGATCTTTTCATCCATTAACAGGCAGGAACAGCTGAATTCTGTTTTGCCCACAGGAGACCAATCCAACAACCAGGGAAGTAAGAGACACAGGTTGAACGAGTCCATAGGCACGTAAAGGGCCTCAATCTCAACCCCTGAAAACGTGTACTCTGAAAACTTGAACACCGCAGCTGCGTATCTTGTGGATTCATGACCGCAAGACACACAACATACACAAGTGTTGCATGAGGGATAAAAAAGGACAGGGTTTCTGCTCTCCACATGGATGCAGGGAAAGAGAGGTGCTATGTTAGTAAAAACACTTGGACAGCTGGACATGCTAACAGAGAACAGAGAAGTGCACGGGCCACAACAGGAACATGCTGACCTCGCACTCATGAGAGGGCACGGAAAGGAGGGGAAGAGGGAGCATAAAAAAGGGGGTCACGTCTGCAGCCGGCAGCATCCACATCCCAAGTAATAAGGATCTGTGCTTCTTACACAACATAGCACACACACATACATACATACACACAGCACACTTCTGCTGAATACAGTAAATACATCTATATATATATATACATACAAAAACTAACTAAACTTCAAGATGCCTCTGATGCTTGGATTTACCATTAGAATCAATAAGATATATCAATCTTATTCCATGGTATTTTACTGTAGTTCAAGCTTGTTCTCTCTCTTACTCACTCACTCATACACGTGCACGCACACACACCCTCACACACACACACACACACACAAACTTAAAGAGCACTTTCTATCCTGTAATGAGTCTCCTTAAATGTTACAATGTATTTTACCATGCCTGTGTTCAATTAAGGGAAGGTATACTATTGCCTTGCATGATAAGATTGTGATCATGTGATAACAGTTGTATTTCCACAGAAGAATACTATAGCCTGACAAACATTTCTCAGATTTTACTCACTGTATTCTAACTGAGATTATGGCCTAATTCTGATGTAGACATTTATAGTTTTACTACACCTTTACAGACTCGCCAGATGATTTTCCTTATTTCTGAACAAAACTACCGGTCGTAATTAAGCGATGCCTGATATGCCACGATACTGCTAAAGCGGCAGTTTAACCGGTGGTGTTCATTGTGCGTCTAAGAATAGGGAAGACGTGGGCTGTGTGACAATCGTCGAATAAGGTTATTTAAGGGAACACAGCCCTATCTTTGTTCGCTTCTGGTCTAAAAAAGGATTATTTGCTGGGCTTTTCGTTCGCCTTGTGCGGAATACATTATGTGTGTAAATGTTGTTGAACCCCGGCGATTCTTGGCGGAAAGGTCACACACTCCCCTCGACCCCAACTGTTCCTCGGGCTTTGTGTCCTGGGTGAAAAAAAAACGAGCTGTGCCTATAAACTTCGCATTTAAAAGGCAAGTGCGGCCGTGAGGGACCGCTGTAAGAGGGAAACAATAGCAGCTTTTGGACACACTTTTTCTCACTGCGCAGAACAGCAGGGGAACCGATTGGAGCCCGTTCATAAAGAACGAGTCTAACACAGCTGCTGAGGCCTCGGTGACGTTTAACAAAAATCTAAGCCGGCTGTGGCGCTGTGTTCTTTTTATCTGTTTATATTTCGCGATGCTGCCGTGTTGATAAAAACCTGTTTTGCTTTTGTAATGAGGGTATATCAGCAAAAAATACCGTTTGCATGGGGAATGAGAGATATTGTCACCATAGTCTCCAAGTGCATCTGCCTGCCAAGTGCTGGGCAGCATTATCATTATTGATTTATGCGCTCCGAACGGACATTGGCTGTGCATTTGAAGCGCTGTCAAGCGAGTAGCCTACTGAAAATGCAAATCATTTGAATGAAGAAAATTAAAAAGCCCTATTATAATATATAATTAGCCTAATACAGAATACAGGGTATGTAAAGTAGCCTGTGTGCCAATCTGTTTAGCCTATTTTCGTTTCTAGAACCTTTACAAACTATCCAAACAGGCAATGGACCAGGCAAGCAGGCAACGGATCAGAATGTCTTCAGCCAGCACGAACTCAACCACCTCAAGAGCGCACAACTGAAGAGGGAAATTGCGCACCAAGTGTAGGCAACTATACTGACTTACAGAGAGCCGAGTTTTAGACTGTCATCCCTTAAAACTATCATTTAATTGGTCCTGCCAGCACAGGTCATACCATGTCATATAGCCTAACAATATTCGCCTAAAAATAGCCTTATAATAAGCCTTATAATAATAATTGCGCGTTATTACTGTCTGTCTTAGTCTACTAACGTATTGATTTATCAGGTCCACACTTAATATACTGGATTATTTTGACAGCCGGGGGTAACAGCTGGCATTAGGCTACAAGGGGACCCCAAAATAATATGATAGGCCTACGTGAAAAGACGGCACAAGCAGTTTCGCTGCAGTTACTCTCATTCTGGTAAAACATAGGCTTATTCCCTAACGACACTTTTTAAATTCTTCGTATGAGAAATAAATTGTTGCACGACTGGTATTGCCATATTTACATGAAACGTATCATTACTGCATATTTATTTTTGTCACCAACAGAAAACTATATAGGAACTCAAGAAACTACTCACGCTCCGAAGCCATTGTGATAACTGACTCCGTAGTGGCATGATACTCATCAGCCTCCATAAACTCGTCCTGGGAGGAAGCGTCCCCTTGGAAGTCGTGGTGGTCCAGGAGTTGCTGCAGCGGGGGCGCCTTAGGCAATAGTTGGTTGACCACCTCACGGCTAATATTTGGGGCTTGTTTCAGCCGAAGCTTGCTAAGAATTTGGGACTTGATGGTCTCAAGCCTGAGCACCTTGCTCTGTTCCCGCCACACGCACGCGGAGCACTCGCGAGCGCCTGCTTCCTCCACGTCGATGAGCGAAACACCAGCGTCCGTGGGCATCTCGCTTACCGGTGGGAGAAAGAGGTTGGGCTCGTCACTGCCGGACAGTCCTGAAGAAATGATCACCATCAAGCACAGCAAAAAGTTATACCTTGCCATGATGGTGACAGCTTAAAAACAGTTTCCTTATGAATCTTCGAGTAATGTGGTTGGTCCTGTTATTCCTGCGTCCTAAAGAGACGTGCAATGAAGTGCAACTAGTTCAGCGGTGGTTGTCTCAAAATTATTTCAACCGGTGCATGAGTGCCATAATAACTGGCAATGGCAATGAGTCCAAAATGATGCTGTCGATGTTTGAGTTGAATTTAGGTTACCTGCTTAATGTCTGCATTTCCTTTTATTAAACAATTTGTTGATTGACCTATTCTGATACTGTTCAGTCCACAGAGTTGAGTGATCTGTCATTGAAAGTGTGCAAGTGCGTTAGGAAAGCCCCCCTTTATATATGTCGGCTGCCCAGTGTCGTAATCCGTCTCCATTGGCTAAGATTACAACAAAAGGCTTTCAGGTTTGTCACTAAGTCAAGACAGAGAGGGAGCGGGTGCATGACGGAGAGAAAAAGAGGGTCAGGCTGACTTTTTAAATAAATAAATCTTAAAATAGGGACTACTAATGGATTTATTTAGACTAATAAATTAATGTTTAGTGCATTCTCATTGTAAGATACTAGTCTACTGCATGGTAACTGTCTCGAACTGTCACATGCACAGAATAAATTTAAACATTTACAGAAAACTTAAATTACAAGTGACATCTTGGGTTATTATCACTGTTCGTACAGGCTCTGAGCCATCAGTTATGAACAAAACACCTGTTGATGGCTAGTAACTTTACAGACTTTCTGAGCGAACTGTTAATAATTGCGCATTGCATTTAGTCACATTTTGGCTCGCCTTCAAATGAGGTTATGATAAAGAAGCCCCTACAGCAGAAAACTTCTTAAAATGAACACAGACCAACAACATTTTCTAGATGTTACAAAATGTTTTGCATGCCTATTAGAATATGAATCATGCATTTGCAATCCCCTCCGATTGGTGAGGTTAGTTAAAAGTTATTTAAAACAACGCGAAGCAAATAGTTTTCCTGAGTCAACTCATTTTTCGAACTCATTTGACGAGGTTGCCTACATCACTAGGTGTCATGTTAATTTTAGATGGCACCGATCAATAACTCTCTCGCTGCCGCGCGCGCGCGCACACACACACACACACACACACACACACACAAACACACACAGGCCCACAAATGAAACCAGGATTAGTACTGTGACTAGGCCTGCGATGTCCTCTATGTTCCCTGTGAATTATAGACAATAATATTTTACATGTTACACTCTGTCAAACATTTCAGGCTTGACCTTCAAACCGCATAGTCAGTCATGGCTGAAGTTGACAACAGAGTGCAAATACCTGATAATTTAGGCTAGGACTAGCAACATTTATGCAGGTATCACATAAGATACATCGCAGGCTACTTTGTTACACACATTTCGATACCTTGATTATACAGTTAGCTATTTATTTTAGTCGTTCAAGTCAGCAAGGCCACTCCAAATCTGGCCTTTTAGCCCCATCTGGCGGCTGTATGATGTTGTCTAGCAGGACGAATTGGGCTCTAATGTAAGAACAGTGTAACCTAATAACTTACAGGATGTTTTAGCCTATTTATGAACCCAGTTTGCTATTTGTTTTTTTTTTCTTCATCAAAAGAGATATTTCTTTTTTGTTGTTATTGTTGTTTTGGTTGTTTTCGGTAAGAATCGTTCTGTAGGCCTATTTGTCAGAAAATTTCAGATGAGCATAGCTTTTCATTTTCAGAATAACTTAGGTTTATAGGCTTAACAAATATTAGGCCTACCTCGTTAATAGCCTAGGCTACATTTACTAAGTCTGTGTCTTGGTGAATATTTTAGTTAGAGCAGTACAGGGCGAGAACAGTAGAAACGAGTGAAACTGGTGAAAATCTCTCCAAAGCCTGCCACTTTCTAGAGGTAAAATGTCTCCATAACTGCATAAAAAGTTTTTGTAGCCTAGTTATAGCCTTTTCATTATTGCATTACGACAGAAGTCCGAACTAATTGTGTATGAATAGCATGTGATTCCCTATCAATAGCTATGTGGCGTTAAAAAAACACTGCATACATAACATACATGTACATTCAGAGCAATTTCTATTAGGCTACATCCAGGGCATGACCACGATGCCAACATCCACATTGGGTAAATGGGTGATGGTGTTTACAACCACCGAGTGGTAGGAACCACCCACGCATGCAGGGCCCTCATCACGCCCCACCCACCATTTCTCTTCATACAGAAGTTCAGCCATCCACCCTCACCAAACAAGCACACAGAGAGCGCATTGGTAGGCTACCTCGTCCTCGAAAACCTCAACTCAACGTATTCTACCTACCATCCGAAATTATAAACAATGCACTGCGGGAGTCTTGAAAGAATGGGGACCCCGCGAAAAAGAACACTTTCGCGAGGAATGAGTGAAGATGAATCGATCCGACACATAATAAAGGAGGTAAGTGAAGGCAAGATATCCTAGCCTCACTGCTATGGTGGCGAGGCGCTTTTAGTTTAACCCAAGGTTTGATCTTTGTCTTTTCGCTATTATGTAACGGTAACGCTCTGAAAATGTAACTCCTAATTTATCTTCTCCTACCTAATTTATCTTGTCTTGACCCTTGGGGTATATAATCCTCTGTTAAGATGATTAGTGTAGACAGAGCTCTGCTCAAACACCGTCGTGATTTTTGTTGTCTAGATATACTGGTTGGAGGACCAATAAGCCAAACCAAAACTCATTAATTCATTGCCAGAGTAATGAATTAATGTCAGGTTAGTCTCCTTGTGGGTCTGGTACAGCTTGAGCCTTAGTTTTTGTCTGTAGAGTGCTGTGTTGGACCGCAGTCGCACTCATGACGACGGTGTTGCAATATTTCACATCTCTGTGTAACAAAATGATGTAATCAAATATGAGAAGGCAGATAACGGGTTGTTTCTGTCAGAGCCACGACAGATTGATATTGGTTAATTTCCCTGTTCAACATTTTGACTCGGAGATGGGAGATGGCTTTCTGGGTCAGTTATGTTTTCATCGTTGCTTCCCCGGAAACTGTTTTAAGTTACCCATACAATGTAGCCTAGGCTACATGTAATTTGCGCATGGACATAGCTGTACGAGAATGTACGTCCTAACGTGAAGTGCTCCTGCCCCTTTCCAAGCCCTGATTCTTACGTGATGTACAGTATGTGCCCACTAAAGTAACCCTGTCACACAGTGATAGAATTCATATAACATTTGCTCTTTGCTGTCAAGAAGCCACACCAATGTGCACCACATGGGTCAACATCCTCATTTCCATATTGGTAATCTCATTTTGACTTGTATTCCATGGTGTGTATTTGGTTTAGCTTTTGAAAATTGTGGTTTTATCTCCAGGCTGAAGAAACCACCAAACGACTGACCCGCAGTGACAGCAGATATGGATCACTGAAAAGGGGTGAGAGAGGGTTGAGCCAGGTAAGCCACTTATCCCTTCCCAAAACAAATCTTTAATGTTACTGCACATACTTGCACTTTTTTGGTGCCCATCTTACATTGGCTGTACTGTACTGTTCTCTCATGGACACATTAGGTATACCTTCCCAGTGATTCATTTAAAGAAAGTAGGCATATTGTGTCATAAATTGAATCACTGACATAACTTGTGGTTCTTGAAGGAATTCTTTAAATGTTCACTTAATATGTCAACTGATGTGATAACACTTTTTAGGGTACTTAAGACAGGAGACCAGACCACTCTTATATGTAGAATTGAAGAGTAGATTTATTCCATAGTGCACAACAGGAGAGAGGCAAGATACAGAGTGGCATAAGCATCCGTGATCAAGGCGTCTCTGAGGCGGCGCAGGAAGAACCCAAGTTTAAGTAATCAAAGATTGATCATGTCATAGTTGTACGATCCATGCTCAACCCAGCTACTGGGTCAGTTAACCCCACTTAATGACAGGACCAGAAGGCATAGCCTCCAGAAAAGAACATCAGATCAGAATTAAGTACATTCAATCAGTAACGACGACAATGAAGTCCACACCAGTAGTAAGTACCATAGGAAAGCATATTACGCACATGGCAATCATATCATACCTACACAGATATGGGAAAGTACAGTGTCACCATGCCCTAGTTGGCCTACTTGTGAAGAAATATGAAATATAGAATATTCAGTTTTGCCACTCTCTCTCAACGTGATTACTATTGCACCATTGGGCTATTTGAATAGTTATTATTATTATTATTATTATTATTATTATTATTATTATTATTATTATTATTGGGCTAATTGTGGTATCACATTCATGTTTGACATTGGATTGATTTGATTCTAACAGTATTCTCACACTTAGATTAGTTATGTTTATATACGTTCACAAAGCATGTACAACACTAATATTGGTCATGATTATTTGTGGTGTGATTGAACCCGTACAGTTAAACCTAAGATAAGATATCTGCTGTGCTATAGGTGTACTGTACTGTGCTTGTATTAATAGTTATATCACCTGATCTTGTGTTTTTGACAGAGTGAAGAAGATTCACTGGCAGGAATCCCTGATATGGTAATTGCCACTTATCTGAAACAATCAATACTTTACTACCCTCTCGTGCTGCCTTTGGAGAGTGTCTTTTAACGTTTTCACAATGCTGCGTGCTGGATTGCAAAAAAACCCACTATGCCGTTAATGTAAACCTATTTTAAATCATATACGCTATCTAGGTAGTGTAAATATTGGTGGGTGTCATTATTGCTCATACAAGTATGAAATTATAACATCCACCATTCTGGCATCAATCTTTCCAAGAAGTCTGCTCTGAATAGCTTGAATATGATGACATGAGCATAGATCGCAAGGTTTTGATATACTGATATCACTGATAAATGTCTTGCTGTCAGTATGTTGCAAGGATTTTTTTTTCTCCCTCACTCATTCCCTAGGTTGAACTCCAGGCAAATTATGATGGTGTGCTGCAGGAGCTGCGTGAGCTGGAGATTCAGCGGGAGGCTCTCCTGTTTCAGGTGGACTGTCTCCAGGACGCTCTCGAGGGGGCGGAAGAGATGCTCGCCGAGACCCAAAGGGAAGCCCATGACGCTGGCATGGTATGATGTCAGTGTGACCTGGCTGCAACCTCTGTAGAGCTTTTTACAGTAGCTTCCAGTAACTGCGTTACCAGATACTTGCCTCTGACAGCTTAATGAAATTGATATTTTGGGAGTGTGCAAAGTGATTTCCATCGGCAGCGTCTGGATTTGAGTGCTCTCTATAATTCAGCTGAATACTTGTCTGATTATATCAGCAACATTGCCATACAACTGATGAGATGATTAAGATTTACAAATGAATTTCTACATAGTTTTAATCATCTACAGTGTGTGGCACTGAAGTGTGTGCCTGTTCTGTATACATGAATGTCACTGTGGCTTCGCTGAACTCTTTTCTATTTTGATTCTAATAGATTTGAACAGAGGCTACCCTAATGGCTTACTTCCTTTTTTCATGCTCCATTGCTTCCTTGTCATTTTTTTCATATCATTCTCTCTCTCTCTCTCTTTCTCTCTCTCTCTCTCTCTCTCTCTCTCTCTCTCTCTCTTTCTCTCCCTCTCCCCTGTTTCAAACACCCTCACATACTCACTTCTACTCTCTTCATTCACAGGAGCTGGAGCGAGAAAGGGAGGCGAGGCGAAAGTTGGAGGACATGGCCAGCTCATTAATGCAGGAGGTAGAGCGGCTGAAGGAGGTAGGATAGCTCTGTATGTGTGTGTCAGGGGAATGGTTAAGCCAAGGGAGGGGTGCAATTACATAATCATGTGGATGTTGAGGCACTGTTTGGCTTCCTGGTTGTGGACTGTTGAGTTGAAATGGCGTGTTTCTGCATGCCTGCCTGGTTGCATAACAGTGTGTTTTAGGAGGGGTGGCAGCAGTTTGGGGACAAGACAACAAGGGAGGGTGCTGAGTAACTTGGTTGATTTTCAGAAAAGCTGAAACGGGCACACAGTCTTGCAAAAAGAAACTTTCCCATGTCAACACAAATTCATATTACATGCAGGGATTCTTTGTTCTTTTACAGTACTGGTGAAAATTGTGTCTGGGTAGGTTGTTGTGTTATGCATTGCGAGGTAAAAATGCTGTGCTTGCACTGCACTAGAGAAATAGAAAGGCAGCTCTGTTTGGCTAAAAATAAGTGCTCTAAAATGTAATTTTTTCACACTACACCCAGGAGCCTTCAGTTTTAGTAAGTTACAGTACATGAACTGGGGCCTCGATATACTTCACACATTGTATATGTTAAAAGTTCTGCATGAGGCCATATATGGAAATGGTCCTTCTGAGAAGTTTGTTTTAAGTGGGCAGGTTTAAATCTGTTCAATTGTAAATAGTTTACTTGTCTTCCATGGACTAAGGCCACTGACTCGGGAGCTATGGTCAAGTGCCAGATATTTTCGAAATACTGACTAGATTCACATGTAACAAACGCATAGTAGTTTTCTACATTTCTATTTAATACCATGATACAAAAGACCTCACTCAAACAGGTTTGCTATTTTTTTCAATCAAACTTTATCAAATGTCTGTATGTGCCTGAAGCATGCACCATTTGTGTATGTTTGTTTTTTGTTTTATTAAACTGCTGGGTTGGCTTGCCTGCTGCCCACTTCTGCAAAGACTGAGAGATGCTGTGCAGTTTCAGGGCCAAATCAGGAAACACAGGTTCAAGCCAAAGCTGCCTGATATCCTGTCCAGATCCGTGCCCTGAGGCATTGATGCACACCCTGTGCAACTGAACTGTACATCTGGTTGTATGAGACATTCGCACAGGAAAGGTGTACTGTAGTTGCAAAGCTTTTCCCCTTTATGACTTTGTCTCTTTATTATTTGTGTTTTTACTATGTTCCCCATACTTAGTGTGTTTATTTTAATGTTTTGCCTCTTAATCCCTGCCACTGTGAAGCACTTTGTGACTGTTTTGTCTGTGAAAAGCGCTATATAAATACATTTTACTTAACTTAAACATTAAATTAATATGAAAATGATGTGTTTTGAATATAATGCAAGCCTCCCTTCAACACAATTTCATAGTTTGTGTTATGGCTGACTAAGTAGGCTTGGAGGATTTACTTGGTGGAAGGTTGAATGCAAAGATTTTTTACCAAGTGGAAAAATTAACCAGGAAATGAATTCAGCAGTAGGGGAACCAAGGTGGCATGTGTTGGTGTGAAAATGGGAAGGTAAATGATTGAGCTAGGAGATAATATTGAGTGACTGCCCTTGTAGGTTGGTGTTTGTATTATAGCCTTTATGAGATAAGTCGGCTTATACGTTGCCGGCAGAAGGTTGACTTCACAACACACTGTAACTAATGTTTTAAAAACCCTATGCAGAAAAAACCCTAAACAATTGCAAATAAATGGTTGCTGTGTTATCACTTGGAGTAAGCACTCTTGTGTTAATAGTGACTGCAGTTGTAGGGAATATGGAATATGGTAGAATGGTTCTCTAGAATGGTTCTGCTCTTGGAACCTGCCTACCCTTCCTCCTCGATCACCAGACCAAAGATAAACTTGCATTATTTAGTGGAGAGTTGCATTATTTATTGCACTTATATACTGGAAACTTCTGTTATTTTTAAAACAGTTGCCCTATACTTTTCTATGTCATGCTCTGTTTATGGGTCAGGTCCAAATAGAAGTATCAGTTCTGCCATGTACATTTATTCAACATTGAACACTTCCTCTTCAAGCGCTGATTTGGCATGATCATGGCGCACATGTTTACAAGATGAAGCCAAATGCTGAACTGGTTTTAAGGTTCCCTAAGAATTTCCCCACAAATACTTTGCCAAAACATTGCTAAACAAGAAATGAGGCAATGATGTAGCGGAAGTTAACATGTCTCTCTTTCTCTTTGCTAACTTGCTAACCATTTTTTGCATTGGCATAATATTTCAGTTGGCATGGTATTCTTCAACATTTGATCAATTTGCCTACCGTTTTTCATTCAAATGATAAAAATAGCTCATTTTTTTTCTTGTGATCTACTGCAATGAACAGCACTCATCAAAGAGAGTGGTAGGACTACAGGCTACCAATAGGAGTGAATTCCATGGTCACATGGTATGGCAAGTCAGGTCTTGCCCCACTATTTACAGACATGACTACACCTACATGTAAATCTGGAAAAGTCTTACCATGAATTAGCTCATATTCTCACACATCTTGCTGATTCACATATTGGGTGGGTCCTGTAAGAAGTTGGTCTGGTTTGTTCAAGGCTTCATGGGAGGAGAGTAGGATTAGTCAGCGCTGCCTTTGAGTTAAACATGTCTCTTGTTGTTTTTTTCCCTCATTGCCCACAGGAAAGAAACAGCATCCCAGCGGTCCCTGTCTACACTCTGGTTAGAGACACCACGCAAGAGACTGCAAACGAGGAGAGCAGAGACACACAAACAGAAACACCGCCACCTCATAACAAGACTCAGTCAGAAAATGCAACACAAGGCGCACCTTTCACTCTGGTGCGACTGGACAGCACGCCAGTCACTCAGATGCCCGACAGTGCTCCAGAGGGGCAAGCAGACAGTTCAAATGGAGGCCTCTTGTCCTTCTTCAAGAAGGGAAAAGGGGATCAACCTCAGGATGATCGCACTGGCCCAGCCTGGCTCCAGAATGCTCCAGTGGGGACATCGGTGGATCAAGAGCCTGTGCAGGTCAAGAACATGCAGGAGGAAAACAGTGACGGCCCCTTGGCCAAACTCACCAGGATGGTGAAGAACTTTGGTCACGCACCATCGCTAGATCTGTCTGAGGAGCCAACGCAAGAGGGAGTATTTCGAGGCCCTAACGGCACCAAGTCCTCTGGAGAAGACCCCGACGACAACGATGAGAGCAGCGGCTACGAGGATGCTCAATCAGACCTGCTGGAGCAAGAGGCCCTCGCAGGGGCCTCCACACCAGACGGCTCTCCAGACGGCGGTTTCCTGGAAGATGAGCTGGCAGAAGAAGATGGGGAAATGGCAACCAAACCAGGGGAGCAAGGGAGCCCCAAACCAAATGACTCTTGTGTTATATCTTAAATTCAAGACTTTTGCAATCCCTACAGTACATCCTAATGTGTTGCTCTCCATTGACCATAGTCTTACATGGGTAAGTCGGATAAATATTACTCAGGCCCAGTAATCTAAGGCTGAAAAGCACCAGTTATTTACACTGAAACACCAGTGCTGCATATAGGAGAAGTTCTTCCTCGCTACTTTCTACATTGGCTGTTGTGAAAAGAGTGCTGAGAATCTGTAAGCATTTCTTCAGCTCTGAGCCACCAGTGGATGGCCTTCAGTAATTAACAGCTGATCTTGGATCGCTTTTACTTCCCTTCCCGTCTGCCTCAGAAAGGTCTGTGTCAACACTGTGCGCTCTCCTGGGCGTCATCTCACAAAAAATAGATTTTTTTTGGAGGCGAGCACTGGCTGTTCTTTGGCTGTATCCCTCTTTTGGCACTGTCAGTGAGACATGGTTTACACACTTCTCCTCTCCCACCCAGTCCTGTTTCTGTTCCTGGCTACGGCGGCTCCACGGTATGATCAGTCATCTACTGGTCATCAGATACCGCAGGGACAGTGCACAGATTTGTTTGGCAGCATTCAGCTTCTTAAATATGGTGACACCGATCATGTCATAGAAGTTCAAGACCTTAACCTTTTTCTCTTCATCATGGAAAAGCCTGCTGTTTATGTCCATACAGATTATATCAATGACAGTGTGTATACAATAATAATAATGGTCTCATATTTTTAGCATTGGGGTTACATGAAGGGCATGAGATATTACATTAATTTCATCACATAGATATGTAAGGTTTATTTGGTATAATTGTGCTTTTATCAGCTATCCATTGATTTTATAGAAAGTGAATACCCTTTGAAGAGTTACAATACCTTTGGCTTCTTTGATATGGAGTTACTAGGGACCTTTAAAAGGGAGACAGTGCCTTTCAATAATATCTTAATGCATTACAGACACAAAAAATTACTCTCTAAATGAAATATTAAGATATCAAAACACAATTGACCTTAACACAGTGCAGGAAATATGTATTTTCTGACTTGGCTATGACAAATCAGTGAGAACATTCCAGTTGCATTGTTTTGTTTGAAATCTGATTAGATGACAGGCTAATCATAGTGTCCTTGAGGTTTTGTTTGCTTTGGGTGCTGCTCTATGAACTGCTGTACCTATTTGGGAGAGGCCTGTCACATTGTTTAAATATAGACATTGCAGGACAATGTCTCTTTATTAAAACTCTAATTCCTTAGAATGAAGTAGTTTCTGTTACGTTTCACTATTTCTGTTATCGATACCTTCTGTATCAGTGTAATTTGCTGTTTTAGATAAACTTTGAATTGTTTTAATTGTTAGGCCTCACAGGGCTTTGAGTAATATTGATTTAAATTTTTAGATGTCTGTTTTTTTGTTACAGTGTCTTACAAGTATGTATGTGTCTTACCAACAGACTAGTTTCTTTTTGTCTTTTTTTTTATGTCTAGTTCAGTTTGAGCGGTGAAATGTAAACTTATACCATAGTCTGGCTCATGTGGTACTGTAATGCAAGCACCTTCACGTTTCACTTTCTTGTTTCGTCTTTATTTGTCAAATAAGTCAGATGTTATCATTGCCACATACATTAGTAAATATCAGTTGTTTTAATTCAGTCAGTCAGGCATGTCCATTTATGACAACTTGACTCGGAAAGCACCTTGAATCTTTTTAGTACAACAAACTGCACGATTTTGAGTAAAAAAAAAAGGGCGTAACTTTTTTTCTGTATAATTTAAGGAAGCCTGGTGTGGGGCATGCTATATGAGCTTTACGCTATTAGTCATGTGGTTTTGCACTCGCTGACAGGATTTATTGCACAACAGTTGATGCTGTACTTGTCTTAAGGCTGCATGGTTTTAGCTATTTAGTGGCAAGAACATGGACACTTCTGTTTTCACCCACAGGATGTGCATTTTGAGCAATCTCTACAGAATACGTATATTGTACACATTAAATGGATTTACAGTGTGGGTGTACAAATGATTAAAATCATCAATCAATCAAAATGACTCTTATGCTGTTTTATGATCTGTGATAGAAAATATATGACTAAGTAAATAAGTTAGAAACACTGACATGACCTCTTACTTTCCTTTCATTACCACTTTGCTATGTAGTCAATATGGTCATAAAAAAATATACTAAGATAAATGGCAAATGCCTTTTTGTCATCACAGCGTCACAACATTTGCATGTATTTGTACATCCACTGCATATCTTTCCAAAGGGTCATTTGTTTGAGCATGAGGTGAAATAGGTGCATCTGTTGGCCAAGCAACATGTAGCTATGTTTTATGCATCTGCTGCTAACAACTAGAAACTAAAAAAAACATACACAATGAAATAATAACAAAGGCAATTTATTTATAAACATAAAGATTGTATGGTTTTAAAATAAATCTGTACTTACATTTAAATACATAGGAACCTTGCAGGCATATTAACTAACTTGATTGTCCATATCCTTGCAGAGACCCATTCCAACCATAATCAAATCCATTGATTTTCAACAAGAAGTTATGATATACGCCATATTGAATAAAAAAAAGAAGCTAGTTCATCGTTTCTCGATGTATAATCATACCTGTACAGATGCATTGCAGTCGACAAAATATTGGCTTTAAGAATGAAAGGCCTAAGGTGAATATGCGCCGATATGCATAAATAAATGTATGGTTCCTAAAGGTAGTAGAAAACCAATAACAGTCAGGCAACAATAAAATGAGTTAACCTAAAAATGACAGGAATGATGACACAATTTAGCCAGTCATTTAAGACGCAATAAAACCATAATTTCTGTGCAAACATGCATTGATAGGCTTAACACCAAGCTTCTTAAATTTTGCTACAGAATGAGTAGAAATATGTGGTACCAGAAACACCTGATGGTTTATTACTGTTGACCATTCATAGTCTTACTAAGTTGCCTAATACTGTCACAATCCACCAATCTATATAAGGGATTGCTGGCAAAATGGCCAAATAGCAGCGGCCTACAAGACTCATGGTTGTGCCACCAGACAGTAATGTTTTACGCACCTGATACCTATTCCTCCTGACTATATATTCCTCTGCAGTATTTAGTCGCAAACTAAATCCTACATAACCGGATAAAGGACTTGGTTAATTGAATCAGGTGTAACATAATAGGTCTGAACCTCATCTCTGCAGGAGGGCAATGTCACTGCCCACCAACTACACTGGCTGATTGCAGAGGGATCATGGAGATTTTGTGATTGGGTTTGGTTCATTGAAGTGCTACCACTAATCCCTTTATGGTGTTGGTGCCCCTTTGACTCCCTTGGCTTCCACTGCTATTGCATGTTCTCTTGGCACAACATCCTACCCCTGTGGAGTGGGGAAGCTTATCTGACAAACAGAAGCTGGCACTGATGGTCTTTGGCTTCAGGTCAATTAGAAAGGGAACCTCCATACTGTATGTTGTGGGGAAAATGGCCTTTTAAGGTTACTTATGTGCTTGTGTGCACTCAAGTTACTGCCGTCCCTTTTACTTTTTCTTCCCTTATACGGACCATTTGACTCCTGCTTGCTCAACAGCTCGCATACCTAATAAAGTGATTAGTCTGCCTATCTGGCTAAACCAGAGAAACATCTGGCAATATCAGACGGGGGTTCCAGAGAATACAGAGTAGGATTTTCCTTTCCCGCAATCAGAACCTCTCTTGGATGCGTGTCAAATGTTACTGTGGCTTTCTGTGTTAAATAAGACCTTTTAAAAAGCACTGGGACCAAGAGAAGGAAAATGGCCATAATCACCATTATGTAGAAATACAGAAGACCCATAAGGCAAAAATAATTTCATGTAAAATATACAGGGACACAACATATTACATCATTCACCCCTTCCAATTGCATTTGGACTTAAAGTAGTTGGCATAATGTAAATTACAAGAGAGAGAGACGCATGTTTTCTTATGTCACATGATGTAGAATCGCCATCCTGCTACTTATCTCGCTTCCTTATCAGAAGTGCTATGAGTGTTTTGTCATCTTCTCCTATGAGCCATTAGAATGTCTGTGCTTATAATGTGGCAATAAGTATAGGAAAATCAGTCCCTCCTGAATTCTTTTTGCAAATTTGTGTTATCAAGGACATTAACCACATTCCATAGTTGCTGTATGTACTGTAATCATTACTGAAATCTATCAGCAAAACACGGTTTTGCAAATTTCCCCATTGTCTGTGAGTGATTTTGATTTAACTCAAAATCACCCCCGTTTTAACTGCAATTTTTGAGAACTCACACAGCAAATTCAGTAACAATTACAATAAACCCCCTCACAAGTTCTGGGTTAGACACGACAATTGATCAAACTTGAAACCTCCTGGATACTTTTTTGTTATTGTTTGAGATGAAGAACAGGAGTGTGCGAATGTCCAATGACTGTTTTTTTTTTTTTTTGGACGGCTCAATTTCTATATTTGTTCACCCCCACCCCGTTCATCCATCCCACCCTATTCCTCTTCTCTTATCACCCCATCCTCATTCCCTCCTTCCCCTAACATTGAGATGCCACATTCTGTGCTCATTTCCTGTCCTCCCACCCTACCTGTTTCCTCTCTCTCTTTCTCTCGCTCTCTCCTCCCTTTCCCATCCTCTTTAGTTCCCACAGCACTGGGTCTTGCTGGTCTGGGTTGGTTGGTTCAGGTCCACTCCTCCTCTGCCTGTGCGGCCCGTCCCTGTGGCTCCTGGCCCAGCCTGAGATTCATTCTTTGGCAGCTTCTTAGCTGATAAAAAATAACAAAACATGTAAAGTGTGAAACTACAACTACTATTACAATACTAATAATATTACTAGTACTACTACTGACTATACCTTTGTTGAATTATTATTATAAACTGTATTATATCTGCTGAGTTTGTATATTGTCATAAAATTACCAATTTTCAGTATGATAAAATACTAATTTTGTCAATTAACAAATTAATGAGGTAAAGAATGAACCTCTTCCACCTCTTTTAGCCTTTTTAAGACAGTAAGTAATAGGTCTTCAGGTTGTGTTGCTATGGAGTTTAAATTGTTATGAAGCTGTAACAGAAACAAACTTCATGGTACGGTAATGTGGTATCTACTTTCTGCTTTCTTCAATTAGAGTGTAGGTGACTGCGGAAACATCACAAAAAACGGAAGAAGTAAACTGCTGTGTTTATTGCTGTGTGCCCAGCATGACCATCTATTCAAAAGTCAAATATAGAACACAACCACAGCAAACTATGTTGAGATCATTGTATTCTTGCAGTTTTTCCTGCTCAGGACTAAGGACTCCTTATTCAAATATTCTTGGGTATGTAACCCCAGGAATATTTTCTCAGCAACATTTCTCTCATTGTCAAGAAAGGGGGGCTGCCATGAAAAATGCATCACTGTTACGATACAATAAACAGTACAGTAATTTGCTCTGTGACACTGTCCCCTAGTGTCTATTCAGAGTCAGTGCAAGCACAGAGCTCTGCTGTTGATAAGCTTCATCAGAGGTATCTTCACTTACCTATGGCCATGAAGAGATCATTAACGTTCATTGCAGTCTTGGCAGAAGTCTCCATAAACAACAGGCTGTTATCATCTGCATAGGCCTGGGCCTCCTGTCACAGGAAGTCACACAGCTGAATGACTCATGGGCATTATGAGTTAAATGCACAAAAAGGAAGGCTTGCACAAGGGACTTTCATACCCTGTTTTTAGACACCAAATGACACTTTCCAGACAATTTCCGGATGGTCAAATAATAACCTGAGGGTTTGTCTTATCCAAGTCTCATCCACAAAATATATCCAAGTTGAAAAGCAACGTTATTCAAAGCCTGTTTAGAAACGTACAAACTACCACTAGTCTTAACAACGACAAGGTCACACAGATATTCAAATCATTCTGGTTAAAGATATAATAACATTCCGAAGACACAAGAACAGCCCCAAAAAAATAAGGCTTTTTTTTTTTTTAAGTGTGGAAATAAACATCCATCTTTCACCAAAGAACACTTTACCTCATACTCCACAGTTCTATTGGCAGATAGGTCAGCTTTGTTTCCAGCCAGGGCAATCACAATGTTGGGGCTCGCCTGCCTCTGCAGTTCACTAACCCAGGTCTTTGCTCGACCAAATGTGTCCTGCCAAAAGAGCCACACAGACAAATTAAAACAAAAGAGAGCTAAGTGTTGACCACTTCTGGAACAATGTAAACATTTAGTCAAAAGTTATTCCTAAGCCAAGTTTTACACTTATCAAAATAAACCGCAAATGTAACATGGAAAATGCCTCTTTTCATCATTATCGTTCGACAATCATGGAGCTCGGACAAGCTACAGTGTGTAAAATGTTCGATTGGTCCGATAAGTAATCAAGTAGCATTCATTTTCAAGTGAGACCAAAGGAGTTTTATGAAGTTGAGGACCTCTGTGGTTGAATAATACAACTCTGTGTGCAGTGTTAGCATGAGAATGTTTCTTACAGTGTTAGTCATGTCATACACCACAATGGCTGCCTGTGCTCCTCTGTAGTACATGGGTGCCAGACTGTGGTATCTCTCCTGTCCTGCCGTGTCCCAGATCTCAAACTTCACTGTGGTGTCGTCCAAACACACTGTCTGTGTCAGGAAAGCAGCTGCACAGAGGGAAGGAGGGGGGAGGGAGGAAGGGAGAGAGAGAGAGAGAGAGATAGAGAGAGAGAGAGAGAGAGAGAAGGAGAGAGAGAGAGAGAGAGAGAGAGAGAGAGAGGTCTTTACATTATTAATAACTGTGTGAGCAGTGTTTACTTTTGACAAGGCCCTCAGTAACCAGTGTCCACTTGGAGCGCTTATGAATAGATCCCAATTATTATGGGATTTGCATGCTCTACTTCTCATTTTCAGCAAAATGACTGACGGGGATTCAAAAGAGCTGAGAACTGAGTTAATGTTCTGCACAGAGAGCAAATGAGTTACTTCATTATTTATTCACGCTCCTCCACAATGAAGTCAAGACCAACTTTAAGCGAAAGCATGAATTGGTCCAAATCTGTGTAATTACCCAAGAGTTACAGGCCTAGTTGCACTTGTCAGTTAATAGTTGTCTGTTTAATTGTATGGAGAAGTCAGCTAGAATGATGGGGAGTGGCGTATTGATCATTGGGCTGTACTGGTGGGCTGAGTGCAGATTTATACTGTAGACTGACCGGGAAGTCTCTGTGCATCTGTATGGAAAGGCTGCATGTAGTCTAAATAGTGAGCCATACCTCCAATGGTGCTCTCTTGAAACTCCTGGAATTGTCCCTTCACAAAGCGCAGGACCAAGCTGGATTTCCCAACTGCTGACTCCCCAAGCAGCACCAGCTTAAACTGGCAGACTTTGTTGGTTGGGGACTGGCCGTTTGGCCGAACAGGACGTGCTGCCATGGTGGCTGTGGGATGATGGAGTGGGGGATGGGAGATGATGTTGGACAGGGGTGGGGGGTAGTCCAGAAATTTTGGGAGAGGGTGAGCAAGAGAGGGAGGGAGTTGGAGTGCAGTGACAGCTGGGTATGAGAGGACGGGTGGAGGGGAAGAGGGGCGTGGGGGTTACAGAGGTCCCTCTCAAGGACAATGAGTCCCGTCTGCCAGATGAAAGATGGAAATCTACAAGACAATAAAAGAGGACAAAAAAGACAACAGATGTATGCCACTATCCAAGCACTTCAATCATATTAGTAACCTGTCACCATCACTGAAGGGAAGCACTGATTAATCAGATCCGGGTACTCGGATGTAACGCTCAGCAAAACAATTCCTTTCAGTTCCTCTGGGACCACCAGCAGGAAGCTACATTTGGAGAACTATAACGCAATAGTTGTGTTCACGCAGACTCTTAAAGACCCGCGGCTGTAATGCGACACTTTTCTCGAACTTAGCGAATAACATGTTTACTAACGTTAGCACTACCACTGGAGTTGTGTCTGTGCCAACAAATTCCGTGTTGTGATCAGGCACATAAACTAGGCTAGTGGCCTGGACCGACACATAAACCGTTCAACATGTTGCAAATTGCACGGAAGGGAGGGGTATCGTTCCTTGGCTGTTAAATTCGCACAGTGACAGCTATAATGCTCTCAGTGACTATATTTATGTGATAACATTTCATTATGCCAACCGTATGGATTTTTTTTTCTGTGAAAGGCATGATAATTTCTGCTAAGAAGTAATATGCAAAAAGTAGGCCTGGGCAACTCCAAGTAAGCTAGTCAGTTCTTTCACATCTTACCAGATATCCCAGCTTCGCTTTGAAACGGTAGGCGACCATGGTTCCATCTCATTAACTACAATGTTGCAATCTACGTGGCTACAAGGGTGTCATTATGAACTATGCAGGCTACACGAATGCATTGACCCCAAGGGTTTGAATCTCACTGTAAACTTATCAACGTCACAAATTTCGTCTATGCACCGACGACATAAACTTTAACTCAGTAACCTTACATTCTCAGTTCCAACCACAGATCTCAAAGCAGTAGCCTCGCATAACGTGAGCTATTCCAAGTTCTTAGACCACTAATGTATATGTTTATTTACCACCCCTTCCCCCATTTCTACTTGTCCACCCTTGTCACCCAAACAGTTCGAGCCCCACCCCCTCCCACCGAGCCTCGAAGAAATCACAAAACATCGGGTTCCCCGAACAGCGCCCCAGCATGGTCGACCCGCAATCCTTTACTCCTACCATCGGTGCCTCTGCTGTTGGCATTAAGAAACCCCCAAGGAGCATACCTAAGTATCACGTACCTATCACCAAAGCGTTTCTTCCGTTCAGTCGCTTTGTCCGCTGCAGAACGCTTTTTGCGTTGACTTGTCTAGTAGTTCCACTGTCTTGGGCGGTGACTGACGGACAACTACTTGACCCAATGGGAAGTGGAGACTTCCTCTCCTCATGAATTCTTGGCAAATCGTGAGTAAGGGTATTCGTCAGTGCAACCTACCGTGCCGGAGTCATATAGCAATGTACAGTTTTATGACTTTTTAATCGGTAATGTTTAAAGTTAGGTTAATATAGGCTACTTTATATATACCGAGAAATGTTTGAAGACATTTCTCACTTGTCATGGCATTTCAACTTTTCTCCATAAGGTAGGCTAGGCCTACTTAACCCACTAATAAACCATAGTCTACCTGTACAAATCTGTGAGTGTGGACTATAAATGGGTAATATGTTATTGGCAATTAATCATTTATTCAAAACACTACACTTTTCAAGATCAAGTTTTCATCCCACCAGCGACTATGGACTGCCTAACTTTTGTGTGCAGTCTTATCCAGGGTAACCTATGTGCATCTGTTTTTGTTTAAAGTTCTTGGCAGATTCAAATGGAATAACATTAACTATATCATTTTAAAGTGGTCACAGTCTTTTAACAACTATGACAAACCACATAACATTTTATTGAATAATCAATTATTATAATAGGCCTAATTAAGCTACAAGTTAACTTTATGAGAGTCACTAGTCCTAGTTAAGATAGGGGCATCCACATCCCATCTCTATTCATTTTTTTTTTTTTTTTTGAAGAAGTACCTCCTATTCCCATTTAACACATGAAATGCACCACTTACATGCATCTCCTTTTCTTCTGTTGTACTGTATGTACTTAATCCCACTTCTGCATTGCAATATACCATCTTTGAAAGGGCCATCAGCGGCCTGCACTGTTTGACTGAGTCCTTCAGTATTTATAAAACATTATGCTTTCCCAGTGTCCCCATTCTGTTGAAGGACATTGTTGCTGTTGCTATGGCAAGTATTAGTCTAGTTTGGCCAAAAGCAAAGCAGGGAAGTAGTGATTTTAATTGATTTGGTTGCATTATTTGTAAAAGCTCTATTTTTTTAAGTAAATGATCTCCTTCCTGTCGTTGCAAGGGACCAAACTAGATTGCTAATAATGGGAGTAAAGTCATTTCATCTGGCCAAAACGGCTTACCATAAGTCTTACGGCAACATAAACTTATGTCATCAACATGCGACGCCATCAGCATTTTTGGCTCACGGACGTGCGACGGGTTCATGGCTAGTGTCGACTTTATGGATTAACTCTCAATTTTAGGTTAGTGAGATTTGCATTTCTTTAACAGTAATATTGTGCTGATTGAAAATAATATAAAATTGATATTTTAGTACATTCAGCCCAAAAAAACGCCGTCAATGTCAAACTTTACTGTCTAACTGCAGTATCGCAGGGTTAGCTGATGCACACCGGTGGTGATGGAGATAACATTTTAACGTCAACCGCCTTCCCTTGACGTGCGACAATTCTGTGAAAGTTTAAATATGAGTGAATAATATGGGAAACTTTTCAGTTATGCAGAATTTTGAAGCGATGAAAGAAACTACTGTAGCTATCATATGTCCCTGTATCTCTCGCACGATGTTAGCAGTTAGTTTGCTAGCTGGCGTTAGCATAATCGTTTTCCTGTGATGTTCTGTGGTGGAGTTTAACATAACGTAATACGTTTTGTAATCATGTTTTGTAATCATTAGGAATAAAACAAATAATATGTTGAGTGTAAATACTCTCTCCAGCAACCCAACAAAGCCCATCATGAGTTTATTTGGGACAAGCGCGGGTTTTGGCACCGGAGGGACAAGTGTGTTTGGTAGCACCACGACAGACACACATAATCCAATGAAGGTATCAACAGGCTTTTCATGACCTAAATCGCATATCTTATAATGGAACTAAAATGTATTAACTAAGAGAATGCCTCTCATACATTTCTCAGGATGTTGAAGTGACGTCTCCGCCCGATGACAGCATTAGCTGTCTTGCCTTTAGCCCCCCAACTCTCCCGGGAAACTTTCTTATTGGAGGCTCTTGGGCCAACGACGTAAGTGTTGTTTGGTGTCATCTTCCCTGTGACAATGCCTATGCCATTACTGTAGTTTGTTTTATATTAATAAAAGTCCCGTAATACTGTAAAGGTGTTTCACAAAGCAAGTTGTTTATCTGTCATGTTATGTATAAGTCTGATGCATAGCCACTATTTTTTTTTTTTTGTTGTTGTTAAATTAATCCTTTGTCCATTCTGCTCGTCTATTTCAGGTTCGGTGTTGGGAAGTACAAGACAATGGCCAGACTGTGCCTAAAGCTCAGCAGATGCACACAGGTCCAGTGTTGGATGTCTGTTGGAGCGATGTATGTGATTTATCATCATGAATATAATGATTTCACTGTGGAGTTAAACATGTATAAAAAAATAATGTACCAACCCCATCAATAATGAATCAACCACATGATATAAGTAGTCACACCGTCATGGTCGTCCATCTCCTAGAACTTTTTTCCTACTTGATATTTTGACAAGCTGTGTACTATGTAACTTTTTGCCACTGTTTGTGGTGTCCTTTTTATCTGACAACTTAGTTTTGGTGCCAGCTCCAACTTAACTTATATGGCATATCCTGGATACAGGTTGAGGGTAGGAAACCACAAATTTAAAATGAAAAAAAAAAAAATTACAGCATGATATCGCTCATTAATTTCCCATCAAACATCAGGAATCTTTTAGGACTGGCAATAAGACTATGGGAAATGTTTGGAAGGTTTCGTGTGGTAGCTCGTTCACTAATGCTCCATAGTGTTTCTTAAATGTGTGACCTATGTACAGTACTTATTATATACATTGTATATTTAGTGTATAAATTTACATGTGACATACCACCTTCATTCAAAGTGGGCATTAAGTTATTTGAACTACAGAACTGTTGTGAGCCACTCTTTTGTATGGTAATTCAGAAATGCTTGCTTATGCCTTGAAATTTTTCAGGATGGGAGTAAAGTCTTCACTGCCTCATGTGACAAAACAGCCAAGATGTGGGATCTGAACAGCAACCAGGCCATGCAGATTGCACAAGTAAGGCCTCAAATCCTTTTTCAATAGGTGTCTATGTGTTGAGTGCTGATTTTTAATCAGATATTCTGGGTACTGGTGTAGTTTGTATACTGTCAGAGAAATATGGAGCATTTATCCCATACATGAATAGTGACGTACGTGGGACATAGCATAGCAAATGACTGCACAAACTATCCTGGAGCAGTGAGAGGTTAGGTTCCTTGCTCACAGGCACTTTAGCTGTGAATATGGGCTTGGGAGAGCAAAGATCAGTCACTTCCCCTCCCCACATTTTTCCTAATGCTAATGTGTTGACACATGGCATAGCACAATGAAGCATACATCAGTGGAGTAATTTAACATGATCGAGGTGAACTTAAAATTACATTTTGCCATCTGTGATTTTCATGGAGTGGGTGCTAGTTTACAGAAATTCATGTGCTGACCCATCAGTGATTGTGTAGCGTACTGGGATTTGCATGACATTGAATTAGTTTGTTCATGTTGATAGTAAAACAATAGTCCACTCCAGAGTCAGTCAACCCAAGCAACCCTGTTGCTTGTTTCTGCTGAGTGTTTAAGGTAGGAATAAGAATGAGAACGTTTGATACAGCGTGGTTGGCAAAGTGAAATGGCATGGCAGCCAGTATCTTGGGGTCGTAACAAATGATGTTATACCTGCTGACAGCATTCAACAACCTCAAAGAACAGGGATAAGGGCTGACTGACTCTGACTGTGTGTGTTTCCTTTAATGCCTGGTCAAATTGGATCCCTTTGTCTGAGGGTTACTTTTCATAATGCGTAATAAAGCCAGTAACTCTCCTCTTTCAGCATGATGGCCCAATTAAAGCAATTCACTGGATAAAGGCTCCTAACTACAGCTGTATTATGACTGGAAGTTGGGACAAAACACTGAAGGTAAGACAACCTTTTTGGAATGGTGGTTTGCAAACACAAAATATATATTTTTTTTTTATCAAAAAGTGAAGTGAATAAGAATATTGAATAGGATTTTTTAAAGGAGCAGTATGTAGTACAAGTTGAGGGCTGCAAATGCACTTTTGTAATGGCAATATTCAGGCTGGATTACTGTTGTCAGTGATACAAGTATTTGAAGTTATCATGATTCCTTAACGTCCTGTGATATATCAGGGGCATTTTATGATTAATTTACATGTATTTCTTACATATGGCTCCTTTAAAAAAAATGTTGAATAAGATTTTCTCAGTTTGATACAAGGAGGTATGTAGAGCAGTCTCCTTAGCTGTATGGTGGTAATTTTGAAAGCAGTTTGTTTGAATAAACGCCCTTCCCCTTCTCTCTTTTTCCTTATCATGTTGGCAGTTCTGGGACACGCGCTCCCCAAACCCTATGATGTCACTGCAGATGCCAGAGCGTTGCTACTGTGCCGACGTGGTAAGGAATAAGACTCCTCTCAAAATCCTTTCCATACAAACACCGCCTTTTTGATAACGATGATTTGCCTGTGTCATTCATTACCTGTCAGTCCAATGAGGTTTCAACGAGAAGGGGGGGAAGAAACCCTTTTTTTTTTTGTTAATATTCTGTACTAAGTTATTCACACTAGTGCTGTATTTGATTAAGACGTGACTGATCTCTTCCTTACATTTAGGTGTATCCCATGGCTGTGGTTGCCACGGCAGAGAGAGGTCTAATTGTGTATCAGCTGGAGAATCAACCATCGGAGTTCCGTAGAATAGATTCACCTCTGAAGCATCAGGTTGGCTCACATTCTGTTTTCCACTCTGACATTTTTGGTCTTGGTTCGTTCTAACGGTAATCTCCTAAGATGCCACATTTTTTCCATATAAAGATGAGGATGAATGATGCATGACTTGTGATCTGTACAAAAACCACTGTTCTCCATCTGTACTGTTTGCTGTCACAAGCATTGCTTTATTAATGTCTTTGAATGTCAAATGATGGAGTTTAATTCTGTCGTTTTGCAATCCTGTGTGCAGCACCGTTGTGTGGCCATCTTCAAGGACAAGCAGAACAAGCCCACTGGCTTTGCACTTGGCAGCATTGAGGGACGAGTGGCTATTCACTATATTAATCCTCCAAATCCGTGAGTATCCATTAGTATTTTCAATAGCAGTGTGCCTAAAAGTTACACACAAAGGGATTGGCGCTTAATATGTTTTCCGTGCTTTGGCCTGTATTTTAGAGCCAAGGACAACTTCACCTTCAAGTGCCACCGATCCAATGGAACCAATACTGCCACTCCTCAGGATATATATGCTGTAAGTCCTGCACTTTAATACTGTTTACTGCATTTGGTTTTGGTACACAAGGCATTTTTGTGTTTTTTATTTATTTAAATTTTATTGTCTGCTCAATAGAAAGAGAAATCGCTTGTGCCACTAGAAAATAGTTGAGAACAGTAATTAAAGCGAAGTGTTCAATGTTCAGTGTTGATGTGATTTTGAGATGGATTTTGACTTAGATTTTTTTTAATACTTGTTTTCCTTTTATCAGGTGAATGCTATTGCTTTTCACCCTGTCCACGGCACCTTGGCAACCGTTGGTTCCGATGGCCGCTTCAGCTTCTGGGACAAGGATGCCCGCACCAAGCTGAAGACTTCAGAACAGCTAGATCAGCCAATCACAGCCTGCTGCTTTAACAACAATGGGAATATCTTTGCCTACTCCTCCAGTTATGATTGGTCAAAGGTAAGACACAATCTTAGATGTGCTACATATGCTGTCAATAACACAAGTGTCAAGTCTTTGCTTCAGTGGATACTTTAAATGATGTGACCTTGGCTGACTCTCAGTGGCAGTTCTTAAAGTTTTCTGAGGCAGACCTCTTAGACCAGGGGTCGGGAACCTTTTTTGCCTGGAGAGCCACTTTTACAAAAAAAATTTTTTTTTACATTTCAGAAGAGCCACATAAAGACGGTGACCTGCAGTTTAAAAGTAATGTTACAAGTAACTTTGAA
>JASCQY010000232.1:4724681-4737555 GCA_030264315.1 Sardinella tawilis
AGACCAGCCTGGTGGGACAGCTGAACGGTAAGAATTTGCATACATCAGAAATTCAAGTAGGCGTACACACACACACACACACACATACATACACATACACACAAAAACACACACCATGCTTTTTCTGTTCTCCCCTGCATTGTCCTCATTGTATTATTATCTCTCTCTCACACACACACACACACACACACAGTCTCCATGTGACTCCATGTGATCTTACTTCTGTCCTGCAGGCACAACGCCAGTGTGTGATGACATCGGCAGGCACGTTCTGAACTACGGCCGCCGCATCCCCCTGGCCGAGTGGGACGCCAGGATCGATGTGAGTTCCTCCCATCATTCACTCCCTCCTCACAGCTCGACCCCAATGACTCCCATTAATGCCCATGGAGTCCCGATGACCTCCAGTGACCCCTGCCTCTGAGCCACCTGTCCCTCACTAATCACCCTCTCTGTGCTCCCCTCCTCTCCCACAGGAAGTGACACCACGCCTGATCCGCGACGTGTGTTCCAAATATATCTATGACAAGTGTCCCGCAGTGGCTGCAGTCGGTGAGTTTGTTTACGATTCATGCACTGAGAGAGAGAGATTGTGCGGAACACAATTAAATGTGGGAAACCTAGAAGGATGTGGAAATGAAATCGATTTCTTCAAGAGCGTCATTTCACGTTTTTTTTTCCCTTCGCGCTCTTTCTCCCTCTCTCTCTCCCCCACCCTGCAGGTCCCGTTGAGCAGCTGCCCGACTACAACAGGTTGCGCAGCGCCATGTACTGGCTCCGCTTCTAAGCACGCCCTGAAGACCAGAGCGTTTATTTGTCTTCATGTTTGCCGTCATGCTCAACACTGTTTTCTCCCCTTCTGTCTTTCTCGCCTCTCACTCTGAAGCCTCCGAGTCCATCCTCCCCCCACCCCCCTCGCCAGTTTATCTGTGAAATGGAGGTTTAATATCAGTGATATCAGTCTGTAATCAAAACCGGAAAGATGCGTTCTCCTAATTTCCTTTCACTCCTCCCTCTTTTGTTCCTGCCTCTCTGTTTTTGTATGGTTGCAAAATAAGTGGAACATAACTTGAAGTGGGTTGGTTGCGTCAAGCATGCAAAGTTTAAGTTTTTTTTTTTTTTTTTTTTTTAATTCATTTTCCACTAACCTCCAGTCATTACCTCACTGCAATGATTGTATGTCCTAACAACAAGCTTGACACGGTCCAATGGTACGTGCATCTAGAACGTAGGGCATCACAACGAGCGAGCGAGAGAGAGAGAGATAGATAGAAGGGGACATGCGGCACATTCAGTATACAGTTAATGAGCAGAAGCAATCAGGCCACTGTACCAGTCTCACACAGGGCCAAAGTATTTATGAACTGATGTGATGTTTTGTTTCTGTGTTCTATTGTACATAACAGAAGCTCTCATTCCAATAAAATACTTTAAAATGGAAGATGATCAGAGTTTGTTTTTTAACCTCAAGGTCAGAGATGGCTAATGAGAGGGGCTGAGGCAGTGAAATGCAGTTTGCAAAGATATCCACCACAAGACCTTAAGTGTAAAGATGAAGAAAAAAACATTACATCAAAGCAAAAGTGCTTTGAAATGAATGAGTTTTTGTCAGTAGATGCATGTATAGAAATGTATGTATAGATGTATAGAAACAACTGTAATCGTGACTGCTAGACAGGGTAAGTGTGAAACTGAACATGGGGAAAATGCAGTCTTTTACTAACCACAATACATACCCTGACACCACAAAAATGATTTAAAGTGTAAATGAGGGCACAAAACAAATACACATATGTTGCTTAGAAATGGAAATGTGTGTTTGTCTTTTGTAAATAGAAGTCTCAATTAGCCTGGCTAATGCCAGACTAAATCACAAGTAAGATTTAGTCTGGGGACCACCTATTCATTTTCCCGTACGGGATGTGAAGTTCAGTTGCTCCAAAAGTTTGTGCAATGTCTTGCCATCGATCCTAGCTCTGTGATTGGTTCCCAAATCCATGCGAAAATTCTGGCCATGGTCTCCAGGCTGCCTAGCAATTCAGAATGAATGCGCAAGGCAGCATGGGTATTCCCAGGCTAAGTCTCAATAGAAAAACAATGATATTTTTATATTGCAAAGGTTATTAAAGTAAACAACAACCAGAATAGCCATTGTGACCTCAGCCATGGCAGATCACGGTTTCTCGAGGTCTGCTATTTCAACTTGGAACATTTACTCATTTTTTCCTCACATGACGGCTTAGAGCTTGATTAAGTTAGGCTTGAGGTTTTGAGATTGGGGCAATACCAGAGAGGATTTCATGTTCATACACAATCAACACTCTGACTTGCCAGTGCAACACAAACAGCTGCTTGTCCTCACTGAGTGAGATGAGTTTGACAATGTACGCAGGAGATTTCAACAGTGAAGTCATCCGTTAATCAATTACTCAGAATGAGATGATAAGACTGGAAGTACGATGACAGCTTTTATTGATGTATGCCAGCTAGAACTGACTGATGCATTGTATAAAGGGTTGTGAAATGTATGATGGGTCCCAACATGGACACTTCCTATGACCTTACAGTCTCTTATAGTAGCATTACAGCTGTGGATGTTCTATCACAATATGGTGTGTTGACTTGAGTTTTCTGCTCATTTTTCTCCAATTTTCCATCTCTTTTCTAGACTATCAAGTAGATATTAAAAGCATTATAATGGAATAAATTCTCTTATGTTTTATAAAAATGTTATTAATAAAAAGCAGAAGAGGCAAGGCATTCTTACATGTTGCATATTTATGGTAGATTACGTAAATCTTCACATGACATGACATATTCTACACACATACAGTACATGCACACATCTGATCACATCATGGTTGAATATGAACAGACTGACACACTACTCTAGGATAGTTTGGGATCTTCAGAAGAAAAACTAAATCTAGAGGTCAGGCCAGGGACTTAGCTCTCTCTTGTCTGAATCACTCTCCTCTTCCATCATTAGTATTATAATAACTCATTCTTTCCTATTTTGACCTTCGAATCTTTGTCCTTGTACTGTGGTGGGGCTTTTCATTGCTTTTATCTCTGAACTCGTTAGTGAGGTGTTGCAGCTCTATGATAACATCCACTCATTAATTGACTTAAAAGCCACAGCACAGTCATTACTTTTATGATGAACCATTATTAATTGGACTGATGGGGCAGAAAGCCAATTAGATCAATTTTTTTTTCACAGCAGGAGAAAAAAAAAAACAAGGTATTCAGATCATGTTTCAAACCATAGCCACAACCATGAACCAACTACTTTACTTAATGAATCTCCAGATCCTGGAATATCTGACATCATATGTCACAACCATGATGCTGTCTCAGGGGCCAAGCTGGTGGCTAGTTATCTTGCCCAGTTCTATTCTGAGCCCCCATAGGCAGAGAGTTGGGGGAAACTTCTCCTGAGGCCAGGGATCTGTGCGTGGTTGAGTGTTTCTCTTCTGCTTTGACCTGAAGGGTTCTGAGTCAGTTAGATTCCTAGCCCACCCCACCCCCAATACAAACACACACACATACACAAGCTCTGAGAGAGACAACAGGAATAGAATACTGAGAAGAGACGAGTTCAAAAAATGTTCAGACTAACCTGGTGCATTTAGGTGAGAGGTAAGATTGGGGGTGTGATGACGTGAACATGACTATGTGCTATGTTATGAGTAGTTGGGAAAGTGTGTGTACGTGTGTGTGTGTCTGTGCATGTGCGTGAGTGTGAGGGGATTGGGTGCCTCTTTTTGGTTTCGCTTTAGGGCTTTGGTGAATCTAGGAGTTGTGTGGAGTACTTATCATTACTTAGATGAGGATAATGCCTTGATGTTTGGGGCTGGAGGAGACAGAGGATGCACGAGGGCCTCGTCCCCGCCTCATCTCCACTGCTCGGATAGACAGTTTCCACCTCTCCTCTTCCGACCCTTCCATTCCCTAATTGCAAGCTTCTATAATCGTAGGTTCAGGCTTTCTCCTGATGCACCAGGTCTCATTTCTCCCGCTCCCCCTCCGCTTCTTCCCTCGTTCTCTTCCCCAGTTTAGACTGAGAGGACTAATCTAGGGTCAGAGGTCACGTATGACTCACGGGTGTGGCTTTATTTATGTTTGCTCATCTTTGGTTTCGCATGATGACGCATGAAAGGAGGAACAGAAGTTAAGTAAGAAATCAGGTACAATCATAAAACATGAAAATCTGATCACATCATGGTTTAATATGAACAGACTGACACAATCTGTTTAATAATGGGGGTCTTGCAATGTCATCTGCATTTTAATAATGCATGAACTCTCATCTAAAAAGGAATTTTGCATTAGCGTATTTATGCTATGCTGAATCAGCTTTATTATTTTTTATTTTTTTTGGGGGGATAAACTGTTTACAACCTGAAAATAAGATGGCACACTTACATTTCTGTTACTACAGCTTTATGGACATTATCCCTGGGCAAATCTACACATCGTGGTTTATCCTCTTTCTGACTACAGGCCCTTGGAGACCAATAAAGACAATGTTCACAGATAATGACACATGTTCTCTGCCTCTGTAATAGCATAATAAGAGGTGATAGGCAGATGTCAAGGGCCATTCATCCTAAGATCCCGAGACAGTGTGTCTCATTCTGAGTCGTCACAGGCCAGCAGTTTCTTTGAGGGGGTGGACTGCAGTTCTTTCAATAAGTAATAGGACATACAAAAACACATTTGTAATTACTGCAACTCATGTATTTTTAGACAAACTACTGTTCAGAAGACGGCACAGGAAATGAAACGTGATAGAGGGCACCACATAAGGAGATAAAAAGAGGACAAACAGGGGTAGGGGGAGAGGTGGAGGGTTGAGGGGGGGTTAATGTGACGGTGGACGGAAAGACGTAGATCGAGCGATGGAGACAGAGGGAGTAAAAGAGAGAGAGGAGAGGCAAGAGGTGTCAGTGCGGCACACAGCCTCTGTCTGAAGATTTGCCCTCACACTTGGATTGGCAACTTAACGGGCAAGTCCACAGAAGAACACTCAGAGACGCACTGCACTGGACAACAAAAGACAAGAGCCCACAAGGTCAACCGTCTTCTTCCAAAATCCAAGGAACGTGAATGTGCGTGATTGTTTGTGTCAGGACAGCGCTTCAGTCAAGTTGAAATATTGGGTAAGTGTTGAGGAAGAAACACCTCATGCTTCATTAAATACTTAATTACATGAAAAATACTCTTTTCGTGCTATTTTTGCATAGTCAAATTGTGTATTTATGAGCAAATCCCCTGATGAAGGTGATGAGCTGTGCATAAAAGTGGTTATGGCTTGTTGTTGAAGTTATTAATTGACTTTTGAGAGGCCAATAGAACCGAAAATAGTAGAACAGTAGAAACTAAGAGTAAATAAATAATTTCATTTTTCAATTTTTGTCTGCAAAACTAGAACAAGCACATAAAGTTAAGCATGAGACAAGCACAGTTACATAAAATATTATTTACTTAGAACATCACTTTCAACACAGATGAAACAGTCTGGTCTGCCATCTGATCCCTCTAACACTTAAAGACCTCTCTGTGCTTGTGTGTCTGCAGACTCCCTCTTTGTTGATGATGCGTGGTGTGGGACTATACCTGCTGTTGCTGCTGCTGCCATGGTGTGCCTGGTGCCAGCCGCGAGGGTTCAGCAGCCAGGGTCCACGGCTGGAGGATGAGGCAGAGGCACCAGTAGATGGAGACCTGATGACTGTGAGCATCCTCAACAGAAGTGGGATCCTGGCATCCCTTCTCTCTTCGGACTTCCAGCATCAGGTCAGGCAGGCGAGAGCTTCTCGGCCGCTCCCTCAGCTCACAAAGAAGGCAACTCAGGGATCACGTTTCGCCCTCTCCTTGGATGTGCCCACCAGCATCCTGAGTGTTCTTATAGACCTGGCCAAGAACCAGGATATGCGGGCAAAAGCGGCATCTAACGCTGAGCTGTTGGCACGCATTGGTAAGCGGAAATAAAAAAAACATTAATTGTACAGTAGTTCAACAGGGTCGGGGAGCTAATTAATATAATATGTAAATTCCATGTAGCTTATACACTTTGAATTTGTTTGGGTAATATAATAAGACACATATTTTCATGGGATTTCCAAAGTGTTATTGGAACTTATGTTGTCATTCATTGCTGTATTTCATTTATCAAGAAATATGTAAATAGTAACAAAAATGAATACAAGTCTCTATAATCTTTTGATTGTAACTTGGTTGCATTGGATAATTTATATCTGTCAAATTACATGAATTTTAATGATGGAATGTGAAAAGACACCTCTATGTTTGTATATGCACATTGGACTTATATAATAAAATTCAATAATTTACAATCACACATTATGCATCATTCTGTTCAGCCTTCATTTCATTGAGCATTGATTTGACACATCATATAACTCATCGTAAGATCATAAGAAAAACAGATAAGAAAACAATGACGTGCGGATATTGTTTCCTCTCTTGAATGCACTGTCATCAACAAACTGGGTTGATAAGGCACACTTGCATATTCTGTCATATAAAAACCACAATTAAATATTCACATGATTAGCATCTGACAGTTTCTTCGCCTCTACATCACTAATGGGAACATTTCAAATGGTCTTTAATTAAACAAAAGACAAAGGTTCAGCTCATTACTTGTATTTCTCCCTTGTGTCCTGCACATACAGTATTTCTAATTAAATATATTTTCTACATTTTAATCAGTGGATTCAAATATGGCAGATTTAAAAAAGACACTAACCTGAATCATGCCATAGCCTACATAATCAAAATTCATATATTTAACTTTGGCCAGGCTACAGTTATTTTTAACAGTGGTCATGGATAAGCAGCCTATAAATAAGAGTAGGCTAGTGTGAGTCATTGTTCCCAAGAGCCTCATTTTTGGGTTCACTTTGCGATTTGGCCCAGACTGATCCTGTCAACTGCACCATGGCTACCTTGAAGTGTCCTGGGGCACGTTATTCAACAGTGTGCTCAGAGACACTGTATGAGGCGGTTTAGAGAGGAATAGGGGCAATTTTGACTGATATTATCATCAAGGGCCTATGATTTTTTTCAGCAGTTTGCTACAGCATGCTGTGCATGTTCAAAACATGGCAGTGGTTGTCCACACGGTGTCATTATTTCCACTACAATAGACACCGAGTCAACCTCCTTGACGTTCCACTTTCATCAATATCAGCTCTCAATCCTAAATACCTGTACGGTTAATGATTTAGATGATCGATAAAATGATAAAACAATTTCAAATCAACAATGTTATAATGACTAGATGAGGTGTTTTCATTTCCACTATAGTAGGCCTACGCCAAACAAAGTGTATTAGACCATGAACAGATGGAATCATGAGTAATCAACCACAGGTGATCAATCAATTAAGAATCTGTCGTCTTATGTAGCGTAAACTCGACAGCAGCTACACTGGGATTTTTGAAACAGGTAAGAAGGCTAGGCAACTTACAGTGAGATCGTGACCTTTCCATAGGTCTGTTCTAACCTGGCATATCTTCGGTATAGGCTATGTTAAAGTTACTGTAGAATGTTCATGAGATTCATCACTGTTAGGTAGGCCTAGTCTAACTGTTGAAATGAGGGGAGGAGGACCTAGAAGGACCTCTCAAAAGGCTCTTCGATAGTTGTCTCATTTTTCAGGAACAGCCAGTCTTCCACTTATTTCTACAACACAGGACGTCAAATTTCAGCAGCCTGATTACATTTACTGCGCCATTTTGCGGCCGTTTTAAAATGAACGTGGTCTGGCGTTTTAAACTTGTCTGAATAATACCTTTGTGTCCCTGGATTTGTGCAGCGAGAGGTGTGTGTTGTATCAGCTTGACAGCACTCACTGTGGGAGACTCATCGTAATGCACTTAGGCATTTATCACACTCTTTTGCACCTAGCGCGGCATCCTAATCCCTTATACTTTCATCATTACCTCTGCCACTCTGGCCAAACTCAATTACATTGCTGTGCACACATACATTTTTGTGTGTAAGAGAGAAAGAGCATCGCAGAAAGAAATGGATAAATTCAGGATCACATACAGAGTAGCCTGTGTGAAATACTTTGGCAGTTGATAATGTCGTCTTGTGAAACAAGCAGTTGGTCTCTCACCAGAATACACGGCGGCCTGGGGGGGTAGAGAGAGACTTACGTACGTGTGTGTGTGTGTGTGTGTGTGTGTGTGTGTGTAGACTCCACATTAGCTGGGACGAATTTCACTCCGTGGCATTGGGTAGGAGGTGATGAATTTTGTTGCCAAATTCCCCTCAAGCACTGGCTGGGCCAGCGCAAGGCTTGTGAATGATCAGCTCCAAGGTTTCACATCAACCCTCAGTTTGGAGATTGATGTGACTTGTCAGGGCACCACAGACTTTATTTTTCTATCTGTCTTTTTTCCTTGTGCCACTGTGGTCTTGATGGTTTTATTCTTGAGATTGTGTGACTCCTGTCTCAAACCGGCTGAGATGTATTGGTGTGTCTAATCAGTATACAGAGAGAATTATGTAATGCAAGCTGATGTCACTGAATAGGAGCCACCCACTCACCATGCTTACTTAGGTGATTATCATGGCTGATTACAGCACCATGACATCAATGTAATCGAGATGAGGGCACAATATGGGCGTAACATTTGGCAGGTTTTTTCACCTTGTGTGAGTATGTGTTGCCACTTAAGCTTTGACCAATTAAATTAAATGGCATCTCCCTTCGTACCACGGTGTCGTTCTCAAAAAAAGAACTCTGCCAACAAAATGCCATGGTATTTGCATGATGCGAATGGTTACGTGAAAAGTTTTACATGTAAATTCTACAGCATTCAGATTTCAAGTAATCATCGTTCACATCATACCTTGGCATTGTGGGCCTAACAGTTTTGTGTGAAATTGTCCCCAAAGTATACTTTTCACATTTCAACAAGGTTCAGCCTTGAACTTGATGTAATCCATGTAATCCAGATCATATGTGTATAGTCATCATTTATTAGTAATCTCAGTGAATAGATAAAAAGTAGGAGGTACAATGGGCCTCCAGTGGCAGTGCTCTACCGCGCATACGCCAGAAAAGACTGTAATAAATGGGGACAGTTGCTCAATATATCTGCCTACATGCACAGGCTGTGCTCTCAGTGGGTCAGAGGTGAAAAAGTGTCTGACGCAACGGGAGGAGGGAGTGTGAGTGAGCGAGAGGGAGAGCCAGACGGGGTGAGACGACGGGTAAAAAGCTATTTGATACTCATCTTGACAGTGATCCCATCATACACCAGTGGAACAATTTGTTTCAGAGGAGAGGGAGAGAGAGAGTGCGAGCATTCTGACCTGCCAGGTATTTCACATTAAAGAGCCAGGGTACTGAAGGTAAGGGGATGTGGCCTCTTATCAGCTGTCTGGATTAGATCAAGATATTGAGGTTACAGGAATGGTGCCGCCTGGTAACTGGTTTGTGATCCGCTACTCTTTTGCCTCCTTAAAGGCAAAAAATGGATCGGGATGCCTCATTGGGGAGGGAAGAGTACAGTAGCAGCCTTCCTCAGTGCTTAGTGATCTGATACGTGTTAAAAGGCAGGAATGGAGTTGGGGGAATTGAGTGAAAATTGATTTCTGTAATCTTGTTGGTCCATGAAGGGTTTATCGCAGTAAGAGGAGCCTGGCTGCGTTTGTGGTTTAATATGTGCCATTCCAAACCATTTATATTATGCTTTTGATGCTTTAGAGATTAAACGTTTGGGTGCTATTTCAATGTGGGGTGTTGATTTTATTTTGGTATTTTCTCTGTGCTTTGAATTGAATTTGGATTGAATCCCTCTCTCTCTCTTTCTCTGTATATAATTATCCTCCCCACCCCCCCTCTCTCTAGGACTTTTCAGTGAAATGACTATGGAATATGCCAAAAGGTCTCTGATTCTGCTGACCCCAACCTCCGTGTCCAGGTATGACCATATGGAATGTCCATGGTTGTCACAACATGCGAAAGCACTCCTAGCAGGTTTTGGCTTTGGCAGCGTTTGCATTACCTGAGGTGCCAGCTCTTGGGGTCTTCAGAGATTTAACAGAGGGCACTGCCCCCACCATTGCAATCTCAACAGCATAGGCACAAAACTGGGGGTGTGCCAGAGAAAACCACATGACCCAGGGTGGCGACTGAATGTGTGTGTCTGTCTGTGTGTGTTTGAACTTCCATAACTCAGCTGCTCTGCTGTGTCTCTTCCAGATGTGTGTCTGCCGGTGTAGCAGCTAGTGCGTCCATGACCCAGCAGTTGCTGACAGGCTTGAACCCACGCCAGAGGCCGTTTCGAGTGGCCAATGCCGACCGCACCATCAAGAAGGGCATCATGGCAGACAGTCTGCGGGACCTGCTGGACAAGGTGATGGGGGGGGGGGGGGGGGGCACTAAAATCAGGAAATGTTTCACATGACACACGCCAACTGCCATAACCACAGTGTGTGTGTGTGTGTGTTAGAGCACTGTGACTGGCAGGCCAGCAGAGAAGGCAGAACTGGGCGTTTTGAAAGGGGAGACAGTATGAATGGCCTGTTTTTGAAGTCACTGACAGCTCCCCTTGCCCACCCCCCCCACCCCAAAGTCATACGCAGTCAGACGTGAGTCAGTAACAGATGAAAGAATGGACGAGAGGGAGAGAGAGGATGGATGAGTCAGAATGTTTTCATCGGAAGCGGAGGGAGAGAGATTGAGTGAGTGACTGACTGACTTGTTGACAGGCTGGTCCCTCTACTTGATGTTATAGTGGAGGGTTTCGGCGTCAGTCTGAGCTGACGTATATATTTTTGTGTCCTTTGTATACTCGGAGGCATCTTCTGATCGATGAAATTCATTATGAAACCCCTGTTGAACATTTCCCAGCATCTGAATAACATTAATAACAGTGTTTTAAAGAAGAGAGAGAATGAGAGATTGTGTGTACAGTACATGTGTTTTGTGCCTGCATATGTGTCCATTTTTTTTGTAAAGCAGTGTGCTGTATAATGATTTTTTTGTAGTTGTATGTGTATTGAAAATCATCACATCATCTTGTTGCCTATTCTTAGGTGATGGATGCATTTCATGTCTTCTGTGTGAGTGCATTGGTGCTTGATGAGGATGGCACAGGGGTGGACACAGAGGACTACTTTCAGACGCTGAGGGACAACACGGTCCTTGTAGTTCTGGAAAAAGGACAGAAATGGACTCCTTCAGTGCAGGTCAGTGCGGTTTATTGTTATGGTGTCGACAAATTGTGGGACCAGTTCATTATTTTCTTGTCTCTCCCCCGGGTAGCCTGGTCAGACCCTTTTGAAAGGTTTGTTGACAGATGCTGGGGAAATAAAAAGAAGAGGTTGGCTGATTGCGAACATAGTTTTATGCACACAGAATGGCTAATGCTTTGGATGCTCTTTTCTGTTATTAAAAAAAGAAGTGATGCAGACAATGCAACCCGCAGACAATAAAGTGCCTCAACCTTTTCAGTTACCCCCCCTCTTCCCTCATCCCCTCATCTCACCCATTCCTCTCCCCAATTTTTGTGGAACAAGTCAGAAAAAAAGTCACATTTAAAGTAGTGTTTACGCGGCAGCTTTTCCATTTGAATGCTGTTTGTCCACAGTGATTCATTTGCATAGTCACTTAATTGCATCAGTAATGATTGGTTGGCACCTGAATGCCATTAGCCTTCATGTTTACTTGTGTCCCCTCATGCTGCGCGCCTTCCATTAGCATATGCCATTTCTCCACCTCTGTTGTCCGTCATCTGCGATCATTTAAGAAACGTTAATCTATATTCCAAGGCACGCTAAATTAATTTTCGGATGACTGAGCCATGGGTGGGAGGTGACAGAGATTGGGATGGAAGGGGGGGGGGTACAGGGGGCTGGAGAGGGGGTGCGGCACAGCGTCCATTCATCATGATTTGACAGTCAACACAGAAGTTAGCCCTCAATCTGCCACCTGACACTCGGCTGAGTTTTTCTTGGCAGTTTCCTACAGCTGTGGGCTGTGGTAGTTGTGCTGCACTCAAGCAGAATATTAAGTTGCAAAGTGGGATTTTTTTTCTCCTCGCCTTTGCTGACGCCGTCGTAATCAGTGCTAGCTTTCCTGCCCTGTTCTGTTGTGCCTCCTAGAAAAACAAACGTCCATTGCACACATGGGCCCGTTGTCTTAATCCACTCACCCTCACTGCTTTTCTTTCCGCTCTGTTCAAAGACCACCGTAGTCAAGGCACAGCATGTGAGCCAACGCTCTAGCTGTAGGAAAGATGTGGCCAAGCTGACCTTTGACCTTTACAAGAACCACCCCAAGGAGTTCATCGGATGCCTGAATGTGAAGGCAACGCTGTACGGCGTTTACACCGTGTCATACAACCTTCGGTGCTACGAGGCAAAGAGGATGCTGAAGTGAGTTACAATGTGTCTGTTTCTGTCTGTGGGTGGAAAGGGTGTGTGTGTGTGTTGGGTAGTGGGGAGGGAAGAGTGAACCAAAGATTGAGTGCATAAATGGGAAGGTGTAGTGTTTTTTTGTTTGGGATTAAAAAATTGGTGTTATGTCACTAGTTTGCTGAACGCGTCGTATTTTTGGGCAAAAAGCTGAGAGGTGGCGTTAAAGGATTAAAATTCTGCAGAATCAACAGCTATCCTCAATCGGTGCTTGCCACTTGTGTTGGTTTGGAAAATCCCTCCGGAGAGAAGCTGGGAAGAAGAAGGAGGGAGGGAATAGGCAGAGACTTTAAGACAGAGACTTTAAGACAGAACAGACTGACAGCTCAATTCAGAGCAAAAGACAAGGGAGGACGCAGACTATTATTAAACCCTCCTTCCCTCGCTCTCTCCTTGCCCTTGTTTTGGG
>JASCQY010000232.1:4760458-4770954 GCA_030264315.1 Sardinella tawilis
CTCGGAAACGAAATCCTCTTGGCTTTAGCTAGACTAATTGACGGAGTCAATAGTCGGCTTTCGCCTAGGCTAGCATGAAACACGCACATACAGTACACAAGAAGCGAAAGCAGATGCAATAGCGTGGAAGCGGAGTTGAATTATATAATGTTATATAATTTATTATAAACCCATTAATTTAATCATCGGTGAGGAATATCAGGTTTCCTTTGGCTTTTTGACATCGACAGTCATCGACATCCCGAATACAGGATAATCATGTCTACTTGTAATTCAACATCAGGTGACCGTCTCTCTAATCTGTTGTGACTAAATGCTTTCACTTTTCCGAACATAACGTGTTTTTCGTCCAGACCATGTATAAAACCATGACGTACTTGGTTTAAGCCCTTTGCTCCTCTTGGGTGCATAGGCCGTCAATAAACACCCTCCATTTCACTCTGTTGCTGACTTTCTGTTCGAGCTCTCCCCAGTTCAGCCCTAGGGTTATAAAACCATAATAAGAAGAAAATACTTAAAACATACAAAAATACAAAAAATAGAAAAAATGCAAATAAAAAGTGGTCCTAATTAGGTTGTGCTGAAAAACGCAAGAACACTAGGGGGCGAAGCTGTACCACAAACGCATAACACAAGGGGGAGTAGTTGTTCCACCCATAGATTTATGTTCCACCACAAACAAGGTAGGCATGATGGGGATAGGGATAGTAGATAAAATATAATGTCCTGGGCACAAATGATTTGTAGCCTACACTAAATCTATCATTTTTTTTGTTTTTAAATTTCCAAATACCTGTATTTCTGGTTCTTGCTGAAACTTTTAGAAGCAGTTAAGGATTTGACCCTGTCTGCTGTCGGGCCTTGGCTTAGACAAGGTTTACTGGCTTGTCAGCTCTCTGTGCCAGTTAGGTGGAAGCGCTGTTCTGTTCACGAAGAGTAGTTCTGCAAGCACAAGGAACAAAACCTAGTGGGGGCATTTGCGTCACATCCATTGAAAGTGAAGCAAATGCCTAACTCGCTTTCCTTACTTCACCCCTCTCTCTTGGTGCTCTAATCAGCAAGTATACACCCAGTGAATGGAGCTCTTTGGACCAAGGCACAAGTTGAATTGAAGGGAGCGAGGTGAGAGACAAATGGTTGGGTGCAGAGTGTTCCCGATGATGGACAGATCTCACTAATGGAGTCCTGCAAAGCTGATGGTGCTCTGTGACTGATTGACAGATTAAGCGCAATTTGTACCCCTCTCCATGAAATGTCCCTATTTCGTTACTACCCAGGGTTGAAGAGGGAGAACTCAATTTGTCAGTTTTTGGTCTTTGTTTTGTGCATATGAGAGAGTATGCTGTGCTAAAGGCTTTGCATTAGCTCATATTGAACTCAAAGCCAGTTACTGTTGTGGTGTCTTTATTTTGTTGACGCCTGTAATTGCTGCAGTAGCTTATGTGGTCGGAGGTTTTAGAGGTTTTGGGTTTGGCACAGTCCAGACTAATTCCCCTTCTGTTGCCCTTGCATAAAGTGTGTCTCTAACAGCCATGAGGATGTGGTCTTTTCATAATTCCCTGTACTGCCTGATCTTTCTGGGTAGCCCTTTTTTAATTGCAGAAACACACGCATGCAGATTTTATTGGATAATGGAGGCCTAATTGCATAAATATGCTCTGCAAAACTGTACTCCAAAACATCCATTAGAAACAAAAGATAATGTTATGAATTAGTTAGTATAGCAACATTGACGGAGAGTGGGGAAAACCAAACAGGTCTCTGGCCTCCGTTCCACCCCAAGTTGGTTTCCCATGCACTTTGTCGAGGGGAAAGGCCCCAAACTCTGCGGACTGCCCCAGGGCCTGATTCAATTTTGGTAATTGAATTACACATTCAGGTGGAGAGAGCCCCAGAGTGCCAGACGTCAGTGGGAGCACTTCGGCCAATTCAGTTTGCTCCAATTAATCCCAGCTCCCATTCAGAACGCACACAGCAACTCACTGGCATGTACCGGTAAGTCTGGCATGGCCTGGGCCCTTGCGTAACACTGACTTACACAGTCACTGTAAACACATCCTGATCTATTTTGTCTGTGTGTTTGTTTGGCTGTGTGAGTGTATATGTGTGTTTTGGCTTTCTTATGACTCTTTGTTCGGCATGTTAAGTGGAATTCCGAAAGTGGGAGAAAGACAGAGATGGTGTGGAGATTTACAAAACACTGGCAGATGGCAAGCAACACAGAACGACAGAGTGAAAAAATTATAATAGGAAGATATCTGAAAAATGGTGTTCATTTGAGCACTAAAAGTTTGTAGTGTGTTTTAAAAAGCCATGCACAAATAATACAACATATTGAGGAAGTAGTAAACCTGCTTTTCATTTTGTTTTTGGTTTTTGCACCTTTGTTAATCAGATAAAATGGGTCAGGAATGAGACGTTGCAACACAAGGCGGACCTGTCCCTGGAAGAAACTTCTTGAACAGTAGTCATGGTAACTGTAGAAAACCCCTAGTGTTCCGTCTCCCTGGGAGACATGTCTCCACGTTCTATCCACTGAGCTTCATACACCCTCGGCTTTAGGAAGAGCTTGACCGCTGGGGCTTGTGGTCAATCGAGACTATTTACACTGGATGCCTTCCAAATCCAACTGCATTATTCATTGTTATCTTTTCATTGTGCCCCCACCGATGCACCTAGTACCACTGAGCCTGCTCCCATTGTAACATCTGAAACAGTATCTCCATGTAGACTATGGCGGAGATCAGAAAAAGAACACACAGAAGGATCATGGGATTGAAATGGTCATCCCACATTGCCAGCAGCCCAGTACTAGCATTTGCAGTGTGTGCTGATTTCATCAGTGTAGTTGGGGGGGGGGTGCATGGAGGGACTGTTTCCAGTTGGTACCCAGACCTACCAGCAACGGCAACACTTACCGGAAGCGCGGCCTCTAATTCTTTTGTAGCGTAATCCACTAATCACCGCGCACAGGCTTTGACACATAGCGGACAGGGAGTGGGAAGGGTTCCGGTCTGGACATTGCACTTTACCTAATTTTTTTTTTCTCTCTCTCCTGTTGACAGAGTTTCTGTTCACCTACTGTATGTTTTACAGTGTCGTTCTAAGAATTTCCTTCCTAGGCCTTTTTCATTTACGTCATACTCAACTTACTGTAATTGATTAGGGTTTTTTCCCCTTGCAGTTAGGTCAATGAGTCAGCACTTCCAGGTACGGAGTGTTGTGGCATGGTGCTTGCAGGCTCTTACTTTACCTGTCGTTCCCTGCAATTTCTGTCAACAAGAGTATAATCAAATACACAAAGCTAGGCCTTAATGGCCTTGCACAGACCCAAGAGCTTTCTCCGTACATAGGCTTACACACATGCACATGTACACAGCATGAGCAAGCAAGCTGACAGGACACGTGAGCAGTCGGAAATGCGTAGCCACAGTATGCCCTCTCTCTCTCCGGAAGAGAGAAGGAGCATGGCGTGGAATACCTGCCTGGTGTGTCATCTCCCCATTGTGAAGCTTGGCCAAGGTTTAACGAGGCGAGCGCTTTTAAAGGCCATCCACGTTACGACGGGCACGAGAAGCGCAGGGAACATTATGCACTCACTCACACAACATTTCCTCTTCGATTCCAAGCACCATGTTTATGATGGCGCAGCATGGCAGAGAATTATCCACTCCAAATGCACAGCATTTAGTGGGGAGTGAGACTGAGAACAGAATGTGAACCATCTCCTTCCATTGTGCTTGCAGTGTAGAGGGCCCATTGTCTCGGCACAGACGCTGTGCAGAGAATAAATAGCCCACACACTCCATCTGAAGAGCATGGGCGAACAGGCCTGGGGATTGTTCTTTTTGCTAATGTATGCAGATGTGGCTCCGCGGTCCGTCCTTTTTCTCGAGCTTTCGGGTCGTGACCCGTCGGCCTCTGTTCTGCGTCATCGTACCTCTGACTTACACCAAAGGCACACATAGCTGTAGTGTGACCGCGGCCTGCGTAAACACATCCTTGGCCCCCGACAATGGACAAATCTCGGAGTCGATGTGATGTGGGTCATGTGCTTTCACTTCTACCGACTCAACTGGCGTAATGCTGTCATTATGTAAGACAGTAATTACATCCTGGCCGTGACATAGATTATATGTTCTGGTCGAGACAGATAGGAGATCAAAAGAAGTACTCTTCGCTTTGTGCTCTCCAACCCAAGAATTACCAACAATCAACGTTCTTTTTCTAAACCTGGCTAGCAGTTCTATGATTTTCAACTTAACGAAGGATTTGTAATTTTGTGGTAGCCCAGCGGCAGGCTTTTGGACTTTTGGCAACAGCGTGTGACGCCCTCGCTGCATGCCTCTCCTGCCTCCCCTAAGTATGAGTGTGCCAGGGTGATTGCCCCTGCAAAGAGTGATGGAGGCAGTTGCAGCGCCCCACCACACGCCCGCAGGCACATGCGTCAATCAGCCTCGCCATGGAGTTGGGTGCCTCTGTAATCCAACTTGCAAGCGTTGTGGGAGGTCAACCGCCATGTTGGAGGATGAGCAATAATAATAGCCTGTAAACGCCTGTAACTCACTAGTCATTGTCATGCTGTCATACGCTGTTGGGAAGCCCACAGTATGTTTACGTGAGCTCTGTGGACTCCCTCTCTGTGCAGCATGCTGTAAGTGCCCTCTGACCCGTGTCCTCGTGTGAAACCGGTGCTTCTGGCGGAGACTGAGAGACTGACTTCTAGAGCATGCAGTGCATTGCAGCCGTGCACTTCTGGTTGACCGTTAACCACGACACAATTACGAAATCTGTTATCTGCAGGTAATGGACACTGTTAATCACAGAAAGGAGGCGAAGTTAATACGGTGTGCTGGTTGGCTGTGCTGCAAGGGCACGTACACCCTTAGTCTGAATGGCCCGAGGAATGTGTTTAGTTTGGTCTCTGAAACTTTGAAACGAGGCTGTAAATATGAAGCAGACAGATTCCTAGGCCAATACTGTACGTTCATTGTTTCTTGGAGGGAATGTTAGGAATGTAATGTGCAGCCTGGACTGAGCTATGAGGGCCCAATGTAGCAGTATGTCCTTAAGATGTGTGTTTGGTTTCAGGGTTCTATTTAGCTAGAGGCCACATGATTGTACATATGAGTAACAGGCACATTTTTACGCCAATACAGTCAATGTTTTTTTTTTTCCTCCTCTCACTCTGTTTCTCCCCCCGTGTTTCCCCTCCCTAATTTCTTGGATTGTCGAGTCTTTTGAGACTCCACAACATCTGGCTTTTTGGTACTTGGCGTTCCCCCCTCGTGCTGTTCAGTATCAACACGTGCTTGAGTCTGTGTGTGAGTGTGTGTGTGTGTGTGTGTGTGTGTGTGTGTGGACGCGAGTTTCTGTGTGCGCGCAAGGCATGCGGTTGTATGTCTGCGTTATGTAATGCTACTCCTCCTACAGCGCATCTTAAAGGAGACAGAGCATAGCACAAGGCTCTCCATTCATGTAGGTGAGAGCAGTTAATGAGGCTGCTTCAGTGTCTCACACACAGGACAGTTATGAATGAAAAAGTGATGCAAGAGTATTTTTTTTCCTGTGTCTCAGATATTGCTTTAGATAGCTTACTCTTTTTTTTTGTCATGTTCTGTGACACATTTTTGAGAAGCCAATAAACTGTAAAATGTTACATTGCACAAAGACATTCCCAATGTTATTTTTATGATTTTACCTTTCAAATGGGAGTTGGTTTAGTATGGTTTGCCCTTTTAATGAGAAGGATTGCTTATTGTTGTTAAATTATGAGCAAAGAAAGAGATCGTTCAGATGTCAATACTGGTGGCAAGACTGCGTCATCGCATCGATCGGATCTATTTCCAACACCCGTCCCACTGTAGCCATCCAGTGGCGGGTCAGGCAGCATGGCCTGTGAACTCTGCATGGCTCTCCTCTCCCCCACAGGAACATCACACCGGTGTTGATATCCTTGAGTGTAGTGAGATGGCTCTCCGCTTTCACGCTGGCACTCTGTCCCCTGGCTCATCTATAATGAATGGGAGGGAGTCCGATTACTCCCCACAGTCAGGGCCTCTCACAGCTTCAGCTAAAGGCCACGTTACTGTGTCAGATAGATCAGACCCTCACTAAAGCAAAAATATGAAAAGGAACAAAAGGAAAACACTCGAAATGGAAGCCGTATTGGTTTCCTTCTTGGGGCAAAATGTCTTTCATGGTGCATGTAGTGTTTTTGTGGGTGGGTTTGTTTGTGTGTGTGTGTGTGTGTGTGTGTTTCTGTGCGTGCATGCGTGCGGGTGTGCGTGCATACTCAGATCACATTGATTCTTTCAAATGACAAGCCAGCTGATGTGTGAAATGAGAACTGGTTTGTTTTTTTGCCCCGGGTGGTGTGGAGGGTTTGGGTTACAGGGATGACAGAGAATGTCTGGTTTTAAAAAACGTGAGCTAGACTGTGGCCAATACAAACATGTATAATTTAGAGCGACCCCCAGCATGAGTTAGTCGACCCACTCTTTGTTTCCCAGACATTAACCTCGTTCAGTGCCGAGAGAACGTCTGTCGAGAGTCTGTCGAGAGTCTGCTGTTGAGGCTCTTAGTGGGCCAGTGGCTGGTGCAGCTTCACGAATGACTGCTTCCATTTCTTGCTCATGACACATAGATGCACTTTCCCTGACTGCTTTTTTATTGTCAACAGATAAAAACATAACATGCACTTGACGTTTATAGTGCGGTCACAAATTCAAATGCATCAACGTTTTGGTGGTGAATTTGAGATTTGGTGACTTCCTCTGACACGATTCTCTGTTGCTATGAAGGAGTCGGCAGGATGAGGCCAAGTCTCTATTTTGTCTTTCTGTGCCGCCTGATACATGCGTCATGGGAACATGTCACTTACTTAACATAGGCGCAGTCCATTAGTATCCACAGTCCAAGCGGCCAGCCAGCGTGGCAGAGGTCAGGTGCCAGACCTCACGCCAATGACCTCGAGGTTGTGCTAAATATAGGGATTGATTTTAAAACCAATATTTGCAAGTTCTTTTTTGCAGACTGCCTTGCTGCATTTGTACTGTAATTGTGGAATCAGGGATATGTATATCTGCAGCCTTGTGATGTGTGTGTGTGTGTGTGTGTGTGTGAGAGTGAGAGAGAGAGAGAGAGAGTTGGGTGTGATGCTGTAAAGACAATAATATCACAATATCACAAGGGTTTTTGTTGGCGGACGTTTTATATTGGGGCTTCGGGATTAATACAAAAATAGATACTGCAGCTGCATATCAAAATATCAGCTCAGACTCTTTCATTGAGATATAATTACATCAAGCGAGACTCTACAAGGGGTTTTTCCATTTCTTACATAAGTCATGAGGCACAGTCTATCAGCCAGGGGACACCCACAGAGGATCTCGTGTTAACACTGGTATTGGATGCTGCTGATGAAGGTCACAGCCGTTTAGGGGTCTCATTTTGGCATGTAAAGGGTGCCCGGGAGATGGATGGCATCTGTGCCGCCGAGACTGTGTATTCATCTCCAATCTGATCCGCTTGGTATTTTGCAGGTCAGATGGCGAATGCACAACAAGTTGGAGTGGAATTAGGGTGGCGCCTCTAGTGGCGGTCATGGCCTATTTGGTAGCCTATGTCCTGTGTTTGTCTGCCCTGTTTGTTACCCTGTGTCTTTTGGCACTGAGTCTGTGACGCACTGCTTTGTCATCTGGGGCTGACTGTGGACTTGTTCGTCTCACACGTCCAACACAACAAACACATCAAAGCACAGCATGTACAGTACCACCGCAGAGTTATCATGACAGCTCTTTAATCTTTACAACACAACTACGTGTCAAGGTATAGGCCAGCATTCACAGTACTGTACTTACTGTGTAGTAGTTGACTTTGTAATGGTACTGTATTTTTAGGGTTGTCAGTTATCATGAAAAGAGTTGACTAGTGGGAAATTAAATTAAATAGGTTAATGTACTAACTTCAAGTATAGTGTAGTCTATTCAGTATTTTATGGGGCAAATGAAATGTAGGTTAGCCCAGGGGCTGTCTGGAACTGCTGGCCAGCTGTGGTAGTGGACTGTATTAGATGACCAGTCTGACCAGCCAACTGCAGTCTGACTGATTTTTATGATCTCCATTGTCTGAAAGTCATTCCGTCATGGTGTGCAGTGAAGTGTGCACTAGGGGTGTGTGGCATTAGTGTGAACTGATAAGATTCTGATCAGCTGTACAAATATTTGATCCACCCATGCCACCTCACTGACAAGGACGTTCCTTGTTTTCAGTTATCCCAAAATCTGCTTTCCTCGTGCTTTCCCCTATTCAACATGGAGGAGAGGATTGAGTCATTGCCTGCGTCCTTGGCGATGTGCTGACACTCTGAGACATTATATACCAGGTTTCATGTCTTATTTTTCATCATAACAGACAGATGCGTCACAGGGGGTCCGGGCGATGGCAGGGATGATTGCATCACTGACTCTGACCTTGGAATGCTTCACCATTGGCTCCTTGCCTCCCTGTGACCTCTTGCTGGCGGACCAGCCCCTTGAAAAAACCCCTGCTTCACCCCACTCTTACTGTCAACACAAGTCACTTCCTCCAGGGTTCCTAGAATGAGGCTGAAACCCGATCCCGCTCAGATGTCTTGAATATGACTGAACTTGGGGATATGGTGAGGCGCTGACAGAGCTGCCCCCTTGTATGGGCCTGCTAGAATGGCACACATGCATGTGGCTGTGGAGTGTGGAATTAGGCTGCTGGGCTCAGTTAGGTGCGGAGCCACCAAATAGTCTGTGGAGCGGATCACTTCCACACTGCTTACATGGACAGGAAAACCTGATGCCAACTTGATCAGGTGGGAGAAAATAGATTGGGGAGACGGTGTGTGTGTGTGTGTGTCTGTGTCTGTGTCCATGGGTGTGTGTATGTTCTCTTTCTGGAGTACTGAGTTTATAGGTCTGTGTAAGGCCCTTGTGCTCTCAGGCGTGAGAGACAGTGGGATTTAGGCAGGGTTTTCCCAACGGTCGTGTCCCCCTTTAGAGAAAGGGAGGGCGAGCAAGAAAAGAAGAAAAAAAAAGAAAAAGAAAAGAAAACTGGCACATCCCCTGCAGCTGTACTGGCGCGCGGCTCTGCCCCTGATCCTTTTTAATGCGCTCTCTGCAGCCGGCTCCAGCTTCGCCGAGGAATGGAAAGATTCTGGACCAAGATGGTGCACCAGAGGGTTATTGGAGAATACATGCCGTGCGCCCTTGTCATCGTGCGGATCAAGTATCGACGGCCACGGGGGTGTGACGACCACAGCGGCTGAGTTGGCCCTGACGGACAAACGCATGCTCCATCTCGGTTCCATGTGATAGTTCACCCGATCCTCCTCGTCATCAACCACCACCTCCTCCTCCTACCTCTCTACTCTCCACCTCCTGGGTCTCCACGGTGGTACAATGTGTCACTCGGCGCCCGGTAATCTTTGATCCGCTGAAGTTTGGTCTCTGATTACACCATTGCCTCCGCTTCTGGACGCTGGCCAAGCGGTCACTGGGGTTAGAAAAAAACGAGTGCCCGGCCGAGACGGGGCAGTTTGATTGAGGAGGCACAAGCCGTGCCGATAAGCATTTCGGAGCGCTGCGCACAAACAAACAGGGCAAATCAGCCCTCAAGAGTGCGGTACACAAACAAACACGCCCAAAGTCAAACATGCAATGCGGTCATGTATCCATTTGTCCTTGAGTGGTGTCACCGTCTGGTCTATATATATCTGGCAGGCCGGCCACACACCTTACAGGCATGGTGGGGGAAATGTCCTTATTTAGACAATGACATATTTGCTGTGGCTTGTAAACCAGACTTCACATGAACCTGTTGATGACTGAAGGATGAGTGCAGAGTGATGGATGAATAGTTGGGTTGGTGAAACGGTGGAAAGAATGTGGGTATCCCCCTCTCTCTCCCTGTGTTTATTTTTCTTTCACTCTCTCCCAATCTCTCTTCCACCCTTCTTCCATTTCCATCTCTTTTCTGTCACTCACTCATCCTCTCCGTCTCCTTCTCACTCCTGCCATTTATGCCTCTCTCTTTCTCACTCCATCTACTCACTCGTTCACTCCATCTCTCTCCCTGTCTTTCTCTTTCCCCCTTTCCCTTGGCTGCTTTCATCTGTGTGAGAGCAGGATAATCTGTGGGATCATGCAGGCGAAAATCCGGCCTCTTTCCCCTTTCCAGCCCCCCTCTCTGCATGTGCAGAGACTCGGCTGCCCAGACAGCTGGAGAAGGTGACGGAGGGTGACCGAGATCTAGTCAGCTTTGCTTCAATCAGCGGGCATAGCGAGTTGTGCGGAGCGTGATCACGCCTGTGTGTTTTTCGCGGTTGTCATGTGCAAGTGTGACGGGAGTTCCAAGGAACACGGCCTGACATGAATCCAGCGGCATGAGGGGATTGTTGTCGTTTCTGGCTTCTCTGAAAGTGTGTTCACATGTTGGCTGGGGGGGGGGGGGGGGGGGGGGGGGGG
>JASCQY010000232.1:4780053-4793392 GCA_030264315.1 Sardinella tawilis
TGTGTGTGTGTGTGTGTGTGTGTGTGTGTGTGTGTGTGTGTGTGTGTGTGTGTGTGTGTGTGTGTGTGCGCGCACTGGCACTGTACTGTATGTCGCCCTTTGCACCGACGACTCTCTCTTATCTGACACCATCTTGATGTGGTTACCATAGTGATGCTACCATAAGCTACCAAGTGGAGAGCAGCAGCAAGCAGGTTTAAAGCCTCCCCCGTGTTTCACTGGCTCAGGTGCTGCTGACTTGGGACTGCAGGGCTGTGAAGGGGAAATAATGTGATTGAGTCCAGTTGGCTAATGCTGCCCTGATGGTGCTGAGAATCGGTGTGATCAGGCGTCACGAGGCACACGGCCAGATCGCACCCACGCCCACATTAACTCACACTCAAACTGGCAGCCGCAGTCACGCCTTTCTCACACCTCTGCCGCGGCTCCTTCTTACTTGCCGCCCACTGACTTTTGGCGCAGGAAAATCAGTTCATTTGTCAGTCGTATTTAAGGAGGAAGTTGTCTGGGGGTGCCGTGGCTCGGTTGGCTGGGGCGCCATGCCATGGGTCCAGGGATCCGGGTTCGGTTCCGACCCGGGGTCATTTCCCGATCCTTCCCCTTCTCTCTCTCTCTCTCTGTCTCTCTGTCTCTCTCTCTCTCTCTCTCTCTCTCCTGCTCGTTTCCTGTCATCTCGTCAGCTGTCCTGAATGATGGCAGGGAGCCCAAAAAATATCTTAAAAAAAAAATAGATGAGATGTCTCTCTCTGTGTGTGTGTGTGTTTGTGTGTATCTGTGAATACCTGGCCTCCTGCCAGACTATCAGACTAAAGATTCCCAGCGATAGAGTACTGCTAGATATGTCAGCTCCTAATGTCTTGGTGCCTTTTATCTGAGGGAAATGAACAGTGTGGTTAATGCAAAAACATTGAGCGCACTGTATCATCTTGTTTGGAGGCACTGGGGGTTTGTCAAAGCAAGACCGTGGCAGTCAACATGTGGCCTTTAAATCAAGAGGATAAATTATTGTGTCAGACATTAGGCCTACTTTTATCCTTGTTGGCAACAGAAATGGTGCCGTAACAAGAACCTCTGCATCCTTGCTGTAGACCTACTTGGCAATAGCCCACCTCAGTGCCAATCCAGTTGTAGCCTTCATGCGTGTCTCGCATGTGCCAAACAGAAGGTCACTATGCTCGACTCGCACCCTGCTCCTGAGCACGGCGACATGTTCAGATTCTTCAGTAGGAATAAGACATGCAACAACAGCACTGATCATTTTACTTCCACCTGTTTCTGTTTGAAATAAGTTGGAGGCTTGACAAGAAGTCTTCAGAGGAGTCATGGCTCTTTCTTTTGAAACTGTTTACGGTAGTGAATCCCAAGCCAATATTCTGAATTAATCTCTTCGTTTGCCACTTTTTCTGACTTTGGAGGCCATGCAGCAGATCTGCGCCAATCTGCGTTGAGGATGAGGGAATGAGCAAACTTAGATTAGATTACAGAGCCTCATACAACATAGTTGAGGTCAGGTGAAACTTACTCATGCAAGTTACTCATATATGTGACCCATTTTGTACACACTAAACCTACTTTCACCTTACACACATCTGAGCAGTGGTGTTCGACTTTATTGCGCCCTCTGCCACCACAAACATGCCAGGTTTGGTTCACAAACATGATGATCTGTGTGTTTGTGTGTGTGTGTGCCTCTGTGTGTATGTTTTTTTTTTTGTGTGTGTGTATGTGTGTGTGTGTGTGTGTGCGTGTGTGAAGCAGTTCCACTGGCACTCAGTTGTCACCCCACCTTTCCTTCCCTCCATTTCCTTATTCCTCATTCCTGTCTGCTGTCATTTTGCTCACAATTGTGAATTCATTAGTGCATAGAAGCATACTGGCATCTGTTTCATCACACAGAACTTCCTTATGCCTTTATTAGACATACACACCTTGAGTAAAGCGCCGTTCACATCTACAACGATAACTATAAAGATAACTATAACTATAACGACATTTCCGTTCACACTGGCCAACAATAAAGTAAGTCTGCCCGCATGTGAATAAAATAATGTCTAAAATTCCATGCCTCTGATTGGCTAAAAACCTTTTATCGTTCACAAAATTGCTCAGAAAGTGATCCCAGCGATATCGTTGCACATTGTGGTGTGGACGTTGTCATTCACATTAATTAGATTGATATTTTGATCTTGTTATAGTTATAGTTATCGTTGTGCACGGCCCTTAACCTGATTTCTCCCAAACATTTATCAGAGAACTGTGAGTTAACTCTGCCACCACCACAACCACAACTGGTTTTCTTTGCAAGTATGTTTGAGATAAAACCCAGGATGTAGGCCTAATGAATGCTTCTACAGAACCAGCTGTTTTTTTCTGTCCAGAGATCCTATTCAAATAGTAAGCAAATGTTTCTGGTCACTGCGTTCGTGATAATGTGTCCTCAAATGCAAGCAATTTAGGGAAGTTCAGTCATTTGCAATAATGAAACTGGTTGTTTCTGTGTACTGTAGGTGCTTGGAAATAGGAGGAGAGTGTCAGTGTAGAGGGGACTTTATTTGTGTGTGTGTGTGTGTGTGTGTGTGTGTGTATGTTTCAGTGTGTAGAGCAGGTGTTGCACTTTGGGGAGTCTGAGCGTCTCTGTTATGTAATCATTTAGGCTTGATTTGGGCCCCACCCTTTTCCCAACACACACACACACAGACCCACGCGAGTTATCACAATCCTATGAATTCCTGACACTTGTGCCAAAACCTGCTCCCAGACTCCCTGTCTTTGTCTCAGAGGACTATATTGTTTTAGCCGTGGCCGTAGATAACCACAGCCTTTGGAGCGTGCCAGCCGTGAGGTGGTGGGCTGTGCTGAGAACAGATGCTCCTCGTGCTCTGCCTGGAAAAGGAGCAGCCCACTGGCTCAGAGCTGCCAACCCTTGACCTCTCACGAGCTCTGTGGAATGCACTGCTTGTGCTGGAGCAAGCACATAACACACTGACGTGGAGTGTGCATGTGCATGTGCATACGTGGTTTTTTTTGTGCGTGTATATGTGTGTGTGCGTGCGTGTGTGTGTGTGTATGTGTGTCACACAGGGTTGCACTGGTGTTGTGGTATAGGGTCATACAAAAGTCTATATCATACTGTCTACATTTCATATCTAGCATTATTGGAGGAAACAAATCAATGCAATAGAACAGGCTAAACGTGAGTGATTAAGGAGTAAACATGACAACATGCTCCTCCTTATCTTGGAGAACATTATCCTAGCCTAGCTGTGAAGAAATGCCAAAACCAAAACAATTTTCCATATCCTGACTTCTGGCTTAATTTTTACATTTGGTCAACTCTGATATAGAGAAAGATTCCAGATAAACACAGTAAGCAGGGATATTGTCATGCCGCAAAAGTGCAGCATACTCGCGCAATCCTAAGTAGGCTACAGTAAGTGTGAATTAACATTGTTGTGCGTGTGTTTGGTCATGCTACAGGTGTGTCAGAGGGATGTAAACTTGTGACGCAGAGGAAAACATTTGCTGCCCGTGACACCCAGGGCATGGCTTCCTTTCTATTTCCTGTTTAACTAAGCTCACATCATCATTAAATAGTTACAGTAATCCCCATTAGCCTATCATCTCTCTCTCTCTCTCCCTCTCTCTCTCTCTCTCTCTCTCTCTCTCTCTCGGGCGCTCTCTCTCTCACTCTGTCTCTGTCTAGGCATTCACGACACAACTGTTGACAGTAGATGCATATCTGATAAACAAGCTTACGGAGGCTTTGTCCTGACAGGCAGCCTGAGATAAATTAATCGATTGAAAAACGTCTGTCTGAACCCTACTTGACCTTCCTCGGGTACTAAGACAACGCTTCCGTTTTCTGTGGAAGAATTACCTCTACCACACTGGAGGAGAGCTCCAAGTTCTATCTGCCAATTCCCGAGGGGGGAGGCCAGTACAATGAGCTCAGAAGAACATGCCTGTTGACATGTTCGGACGCGGCCAACTTCCCTCTGCGAGGACGCAGGGTGGGTTTCCCCTCTAGCAGCTGAGGAGGCTTTGTGTGTGGCTGGGCAGTCCCCTGGTCCTCCTCCTTCCCCTTTCTAAAGCCTACACACATAAGTGTGTTGACCACGACTCACCTCTGAAGGAAGTGTGTGTGTGTGTGCGTGTGTGTGTGTGTGTGAGATTGGTGGAAGAACTTGGATGATGATCTGACAGATTATATGTTTGTTTGTGAGAGGGAAAGTGTATGCTAAGGCCTTGTCAATATATTTAGTTGCCCATATAAATTGTGATATTTTCCATTTTCCATTGGTCGCTGTCATTGACACTATTATTAATGGTTATTTTCTGAGATGCCATGGATTTAAGAACAGTAACTTCAACATTGTAATGCACATTCTTTTCTTTTTTTTACATCTCACTTTCCACACTTTTGATACTCTTTTTTGACTGTGTTTTACATGCTGCAACATCCATCTACCTACTGCGAATGGTGCCAGGTTTGTTTATGAGTTGTAGTGGGAACATTTGACCTGACTGTATAGGAAAGTGTGTCAAGGCAGTGGGGTCTCACACACTTAAGAAACGTTATTTACGATGTTTGAGGGGCTTGAGTTTATATTTAACAGTCAGATGGAGGTACGTCAGGGATATTCCATCCAACTCGTGACGGGCATCTGGACAGGAAAGTGCCTCCCTCCCTCCCGCACACAAATTGCGTGGAGGAAAAAAAGAACATTTTTCAAATGATATGATATTTTTTTTCTTACTTATTTTTTCTTTCTTTTTTTTCCAACTTCGTTGTCACACCTGTAGTGTCTGGCACATGAAAATAGGTCAACTCTGTTGACATTTTGAAAGGGGTGTGAGTAACACACGAGTATAGCGTGCGAGTGCTTTTCTTTCTCTGCCACGGCGGTGACTGTCTGTGCTGTTGCTCTGTCACTTTATACCTCAGCGATGTTCCCCAGTGTCTTCCTGTCTGTCAGCAGGACCCCCTGCCGTGATGGAGTGGCGCTTGTGCCGCGTGTGTGACTAGTAGAGTCATGGTACACAGTTTTATGGCTTCTGCAACAGTTGCACTTCTGAGGAAGCTAATGTAAGACTTGTGCCCTGTGCTTGCCATCATGGCTGGAGGAGATGAGGAGGTGGAGGTTGGTTGGTTGGTTGATCTGGGGAGGGGAGTGTGGGAGAGAAGAGTGGGAGGGGAGTGGAAGGGCTCCAAGGCGTATAGCGTATGTATGGATGGTGCCTGAGGTTGCAAAGAAGCGATCTGACAACAACAAACTCCTGTGCTCGTGCCCACCGTTGATGAGCTTGCTGTCGCCAAGAGGCATTCCTGGAGTGTCACAGTGATTTTAATGAGCTGACCTCAGCATCCAAAGCATAGGTTATATTTATGTGTGTGTGTGTGTATGTATGTGTTTGTGAGTGAGTGTGCACATAAATTCTTTCCTGTCTGTGTTAGGGTTAGGGTCATGCAAAGATGTTTTCAAACAGATGCCCATTAAGATGCCTGCAAGGGATGGGGTCCCACCAATTAGGCTAGTGTTTCCAGTTAACTATGGCATGGCAAAGAGTGAAGGGCGTGTTTATTGGTTTGTTTGTGGGCGTGTGTATGTCTCAGTGCGTGAGCACGCCTGCCCGCCCCAAACAGACAGGGGCTCAAGTGAGTATCAGGGTCATGTCCGCCGAAGTATTATTAGGGCCTTGTCTGAGTGCACCCTGACGGAGAGTATTTTTAGTGAGGTCTTACTGGTGACCTGGTAGGATTTGCCCTGATCTGTCTGGGAAATAGCCTATTGATGAGGCGATGAGGTGAGCTATTTTTCCAGTGCAGGTGCCCAGAAACAGAGCAGGAAGACGCTTTTAGACCAGAGTGTGTTCCTGATTCTATTCATGTCTCCCGGGCCGGCACACAGGCCATACTGCACGCATACTGCTCCCTCTGTTTGTGTCTGTGTTTGTATACGTTCATGCCTCACATACATACATACATGCAAGAGGTGGTGACAGTGTTTTCCATCCAACTGCCAGGTGTAAATTGCAAAACGCCACATTACAAAACCGAAGATCAGTGTTACAATCAAATCAATGACACCATTCAAGGTTGGTTATTTAGAAGGTTCTTTGTAAAGCTGGACAGTATGAAGTAATATTTAAAGTTAAACAAAGTAATTGTTTAATAAAGATAATAAAAACGTATTGTGGAATAAATTGATGTGGTAGATGTATTTGCACAGTTAAAATATTTTAGAGGTACCAAAGAGGTACTACTAAAGGCTTGCAGCAGGGTCTGGAGTCTTAAAAGTTGCTTGAACGATGCTTTCCCAGAACCGTCTTAGCCATTGCCAGCTTGACTGACCCTGTCAGCTCTTCTTGCTGCATCTTTAAGTCAGTCAGCACCTTCATATTTACACCCTCTTAATCTTCTCTCAGCACTCGTGCCCGCCGCCTCACATGGGCACAACACACACTGCATGCCTCACTCATCCACCCACCCACCCACCAGTATGCATGCATACATACACACACACACACACACACACTCCACTCATATAGTACACACAAACTCTGCACACATATAAAACCCATGCATACACATCACTCCAAGCAGCACAGCGATGCACAATCCCCCGCGCCCACACATTCCGGCCAAGTCACGATAAGATTCTTCTTATCGGCCTCGGCCGCTCTCGAAATTAATCGCACAACAAAAATGCCTTCTGTTGGCGACCCCAGTCGGCCATCCTGCCAAGACCCTTGTGTCATTGAACCACTGCCAGGTGCCACTCAGCTGGCAAGGCTAACGAGGGGGACGTGGCCCGAGGTGTTGCCATCCTCCAACAGCAGCAGACCTACTTTAGCCCTGGTGTCGCCACTGCTAGAGCCACAATGGGCTTGTATTTGATCATGCTCTCTATATGTGCACGGTGATGCACATGCCTAAAAATTGCCGTCATCTGACAAAGGGTGGCACAGCTGTGCGGCCTTCCTTTGTGGCCATGCTACAGCTGCCAACACCGTGCCGTAACGCATTCCCATAAGGATGAAAGGAGTTTTTGCAATGTGAATAGCTTGTTGACTTCGGTTAGGGAAAAATATCGGCCCACCGGGAGAATTCGTGACGGGCACGTGAGATGTTGCGATGCCTTCCATTCATCTCAGGTGTTTCTCCTTGAGTGCGTGCCAGAGGCCTCCACCGTGAGTCTTTATCGGCTTGCCTTGCGGGCGTAGCTAAGACCTGGTGGTGTAGCATAACCTGTCAGGGGATCGGGCTGCATGGTGATAGGGGGGATTGAATTAAAGGCAAGGGGTTGAGAAAGGGTGAGCGTCTTGTGTGGGTGCTCAGAGCGCCCTCGTCGTTAACAAGTTGGCTGCAGGGTGAGGCACATCATCAAGTTGTAGAGCCGCCTGATGCCCCCCATCCCCCCCATCACCCCCCCCCCCCAATGTCAACTTGTGCTGCCTGTCATTGCCCTTATATGCTCTCACGATACCGCTGTGGTGTAGCACTTTCATGTGCGAAACTTCTGCGCCTACTACCGTCCTCAAGAAAAGAGAAGTGAGACATTGTTTTTAGAAACAGGCTGCTGCTTTGTCTGCCGTTCCTCTTTCAGACAAAAACAGTGACTATTGAGTATTTTCACCGCGTAGCCGTATGCATCAGCACTGTTTTTCTCTCCTTCGCCATGTCCTTAACCCAGGGAAAAAAGTGCATTCTTACTGTACACTCACAGATGCAATTCCGTGTTTAGAATAACAACACATGGGCTGGCTACGTGCGTAGCATTTGTTTGCCCTCTGCCATTGTCGGCTGCCACAGGCCTGCACGTGACAGTGTTGTCTCCTTGCTCTGGTCGTGTGCAAAGATGACTGATATGCTTCAGCAGGTTTTTTTGCGCTAAGAAGCTTATCTTTTCCACAAGTCATCTCTTCTATGTTGACCACAGGAGGTGAGGCACGGCTCTCCTGGATACTGCGCAAACAGGCCGCTGCCAAGGGTGTTGGTGGCAACCGTTCACGACCCTGCAGCTTACTGACATCCACTATTTTCAAACAGTGCAGAGGCTTATTTCCCTAGACAGGATACGAAAGCAGGAAATGTCAGCCACGTGCAACCCAAATCAAGACCAGCAAAGAGTAGGGTGTTGAACGGCATTGTGTTCCAGCACAACAGTGTGTGATGTCGCAGGCAATCAGAAGTGTCGGCACACAATGTCGGTTTAACCTGATGGCTTGTAAAACAGCAGGGCTGCATCAGACTTTTTGGCCCAAGTTTACTGGAAGGTGTCTGAACGGGTCGACTGCCATGCATACACTGTGCCTGGCGGGCGAGTCAGTCGGTCTCGGCATAGCCCTTGGCACCGGCGCTTGCCTGGCAGACTTAGTGGCTGTGCCACAGACAGTGGCTGGCCCTGTGTGCCTGGCCCTCTGCACCACACTGTGCTGCTCTGCTCCGCACTGCACTGTTGCGCCTTAATTCCTGTGTGCTTTTTTTCCATGGCCCATTTATCCCCTGCCGTGTTCCAGCGAGCTGGATTACGGGGATTAGAGGCAGGCTCTGTGCCTGTGGCCAGGGGCCGACTGCTCAGCCCACCTCACTGCTGTCCCACTGAATGATGGTTCTCACACTGGTGCTTGCGGTTGACGCACATACTCAGATGAAGAAACACAAGGGTGCAGTACAAACACACACACACACACACACACACACACACACACACACACAAACACATATACAGACTTCTGCACATGCACACACTTGGTCTTAATCTGGCCTCTTAGTGACTTCTGTTTCCCTCAGAACTTCTTGTTTTCTTCTTGGCTTATAATCTTCTTTAAGTAGAAGAACATTGAGGATTAAGCTTTCCATATAGTTATTGAAATCCCCCTTTCCTATCTTCTACTCATTTTCTCCCCTTTCCTACATTCATGACTATCTTATATTCTCATCTCTAGAATTGACACATATTTGATTATTGTATTTTCCTTAAACCTCCCTGTTCCTCCATTCATTAATATGACAATTTTAGATATTTGTTGTATTTTCCTGGGGTAATTTGAATATTGTATTTAAACCTGATGCCTGCATTATTGTATTTTAGAAAATGTTTTAATTGCTGTTGTTTAGTCAGTCTGAAGGAAAATACTAGCTTTAGTTAAACCATATAAAGTAACAGGGCTTTGAACCAATTTTTTGCCATTTGGTAACAGAAACAATATTTTAACGTTTCTGGTCTTCATCTCCACCCTAAAATTGACGGATACCGAACCAGTTGGAACCAAAAATCTAACTTTCTAAACCAGTTAATAATGTTTTATGTCAGCTGCGGGACATAAATTAGGTTTGGCTTAGCTTTAGGTCTCAACATTAGCTATGAATGTTGTCCTGTAGTCTCCATCCTACAGCAAAGTTGCCAGGTCAAATGTAAAATGCTGTCACATAGTATTTTTGCAGTGGCTTATGATCATGGCCATAATTACCATTGAGGTCACAGAAAAAATTTACTCTCTAATCAAAACTCCTCCCAAAAATGTGTTTTACGGGTAGGGGAGCCAGATTGAACAAATGACAAACACAATGTGAGAGAGAATGTAGAAATGAGTAAAATTTGATTGGATTTTGTGGTATTTTTACAGACATACTTTTGCAGTCTACCTCACTCTCTCTCTCTTGTTAGGCTATTAATCAGTCACAGCTTTAACGACAGCTTCTTGAAGTCATTTAAAAATTAGGCTAATAATCCAATGCATTTCACCCTAACAGCTATCCTACATTTCCACTGCCTGGGGCTAGTTGAGTTTAATAGTTGTTGTTCTTCATGTTATTCAAAGCTAGTACCACCTCGATTTGTTTCTCGTTGGTATGTCTGAAACTGCATTTTGGAGGAATTATTTGCTGCTCATAATGCAGGAAATGCAGTATTTTGGTCATAAAGTTACAGTGCACTATATTGCATTTAGCCGTTACTAGAATGAAATATTATGATACGCAGCATTAAGATTTTATTGTTACTGCATTGCACTTTGGCCTATTGCTGTAAGCTACAGAAGGTGAATTAAGCGAATATGATAAAAATAAAAAAAATTAAAAATCTTAAAAGTTCATACCCCCAGTTACATACCCCCACACATTGAGTGAATGACATAAAGTAAACCTCAACATTGCAAACAGTATTTGAAAAAGTATTTACCAGTTAACCAAATTACTGAAGGTTTCTGGTTTTCATTTACATTCTATGAATTACTTCAAATCGCTTTCTCATGTGAAGTCCACCCTATGCTGGGTTAGAATCGGTTTCTTGATTTTTGGACTTCATGAACTACAGTGGCTTGTGGTCAGACAATTCAAATTTGCTGGCAGTATGTCTGGGTTTTAATCCCGGCTATGTGTCAGATATAAACACAGCTAATATTGTTTATGAGACTTATAAGCCTCTGATCATAGAGGCTGGGGTGATGGTTAGGTGCCAGTTTTACCTCATTGCAAATAGGATCTTTCTATTTAATGGCTCACTAGTAGGATTTTGCCTTTGTGACGTCTTTCCCCGTCAAAGCTGTTCTCTGTTTTTGTTTACCATTGTGTGGTGTGCTCAGGTGGGGCTTTTGTGTTTTGGGGGTCTGCTTGCCTGCAACGGTCTGCATATTGGTGGAGGGTCTGGGAGCCCAGCAACGCCACAGAGGTGGTCCTTTTACCGCAGTCAACAGCATTCAGGGTTCCCTCCCTGTTTGCCTTTTGTTTGCTCATACTTGGCCAGAGAGACTTCCAAGTTTGGTTCCTCAGACGGCCTGCTGGAGAAAAACAGCTGAGTCGAGCTGCCTGGACCTCCACCACCACTACCACCAGTGCCTCCACAACCTCCCTGTGTTTTTCTGCTGCTTTTCTCCCTCCCCTCCCCCAGCCGTTCCTTTCTTTGTTTCTCTCTCTCTCTCGCTCACTAACCCCCCCCCCCTTCTCTTTGTTTGCCTGCTGCCTTCGTCTCTCTGGTTGCCACCCAACGTCCTGTCACAGCCATTGTGATTGGCCGGTTTGCAGGGAGGGGGAGGGGCTCCACGTCTAGTTGTGACATTTTTACCAGTCCTGTGCAAGCGCAGGGTGTCAGACCAGTTTCTACAGCGAGAGCGACGCAGTGTCTGTGTGAGTCAGCACTAGAGCCAAGCTGCCGCAGGGGAAAGAGCCCTCCTGAAATTCAACGCTCTCGGCTAGCGAAACAACAAATAAGACAACACTGCCAGGAAGCTTTTCTACGATCTGTGAAGAAAAAAGAAATCAAACAAACGTGGATTTAAAGAGCAAAGCTGATCTTTTTTCTCTCTCTGCTTCTCTTCCTCCTTCCTGTCTCTCTTTGTTTTTACTCCTGCAGTACCCTCTCCTGTAGAGAGAGGGAGAAGACTACAGCAGCACCCAAAGGGGAGCAATAGGAATTAAAAAAAAAACACACACACACACAGGAAAAAAAAACAAAGAGATAGAGAGACAAACACGCAACCACCAGCTGCCTTTGTCCTTCCTGCCTTCACCTGTCCCCACCTTATCTATTGCCTCCTGCGGGATCCGGAGCCTCCGGAGCCAGGAGTCTAATGCCCGTGGAGGATGAGTCCAGCGATCGAGGCGATGCAGCAGGCAGAGCAGCAGCAGAATTATCTGGGCAAAGGGGTTCTGCTTGAGCCCTTTGTGCACCAGGTGGGGGGACACTCATGCGTGCTTCGTTTTGGGGAGCAGACCATCTGCAAGCCCCTCATCCCCCGCGAGCACCAGTTCTACAAGAGCCTTCCCGCAGCCATGCGGAAGTTTACCCCGCAGTACAGAGGTAAGAGAGCCGATCCCCTTCCATCACCTCCTCTACTTCCTTCATCAACCCTCCCTCAATCCCCATACCCCGATTGTTTGTCTTGTTGTGCTGTGTTTGATAACCATGCAGCGCTGGTATCTCTTTTGTCTCTCATTTTCTTGTCTCTGTCTCTGCACTGTATGATGTCAGATGTTGCAGAGTATGTGGTTGTGCGACAGGGCCATTATTGTCATTTAGAGTTATGTCGGGATGTTTTTTTTTTGTCGACTACTGTTATGGTGTATCTGCAAGTGCTACTGCTTGGTGCTCTTTGAGACTAGGACACGTCAGTGATATGGGGCAGGATGATTTGGCGATCCAGCCCAGGCTCAGACCGGTTCAGGGTTAAGGGACGAGTCAAGGGGGAAACCAGGAGACTGGGCCATCGGGGGGTGTTGACCCGCCATGAGGGGGCGCTGTAATTGTGATGCCCACCTGTGTGTGCCAAGAGCCTATCCACTAGGTGGAGAGGCCCCAAGCAGAGGTAAGTAATTCTCTGTGCAGATGGGTCTCTCTTGTCCACTGCTCCTCATTTCCTGACATGAAGACACCTATAGAGGATTGGATTGACAGAAGGTATGAAATTGGAGCTGATTGGACAGAAGGGGACAATGAGGATGAGGCTGGATAACAAATCCTCAACTGGATCCCTTCGTATGTCTTCCACATGGTTCTAGAACTTCCTTTTTTCCCCAACTCCTAAGTTCTAGGTTGTCTACAAGGATTATTGTACATGACAAATCTTCTCTTTGAGGACCACGTTATCATTAGTGAACATGTTAACACATGCAAGGTTTCGTTCGAGAGAAAGTGAAGGCAAAGGAGGGGTTAAATTTGCTCAGCAATGACATCAGTCTCCAAGGCTGCCGAGTCAGAAAAACAAGAAGCCACTGGGTCCTAGAGCCTGTTGTTGTCCTTAAGCTTGTTTACTGTCCTTTATATAAACCAATTTTCAACTCCAGATTTATCACATTTTTGGTGTGAGAATGTCTATCTATGTTTCCTAATATATTAATGTAATATAATGCTGTGTTAGCTATTGTGAGTTGAAATCAAATGCCATGTAGAAAAGCAGTGGCTATTGTGGATTGGCAAAGCTATTGAACAGCTACATTTTACGTGATTTTCGCATTCCGTATCTCAGCTTCTGACCGGATGGATATACAGAGTTACAATATAATTAATATTTTTGTACTATTGAGCTCTGCATCTCTCGCTGTCTCTCTTTCTGTCTTGCTATCTCCCTATTCCTCCCTGTGTGCCTGAAGCAGTTTTCACCTTCCATCTTGTGGCTAGTTACACAACCATTATGCGCTGTGAAAAGCCTTTACCTTTGTTTCATCCCTAGACCCCCTAGTCTCCCCACCACACACTGAAACAAGCTCACCATTACCACATTCGCTGACACAAGGGGATTGGGGGTTGGGGAAGTGTTTTGTGTTTTAAAGGAAGGATTGGGTGGGGTTGAGGGGTGAGCCAAATATGGTCGCTTGGCAGAGGACTTTTAAGGGATGTGA
>JASCQY010000232.1:4796019-4808729 GCA_030264315.1 Sardinella tawilis
CCCCCGCCCCTTTGGCATTTCCACAGTCGGAAACGTGAGGAGGATTGGCTGAAGCAGGCCGAGGTGCTCTACTACACCCTGGAGAGGAGCAATGCCGTCCCCCAGCTCAAGCACAACCCCTGGAGCCTCAAGTGCCACCAGCAGCACCTGCAGAGGATGAAGGAGAACGCCAAGCACCGCAACCAATACAGTATCCTTTCACTCTGCCCACTCCTGTGACACGGAGACGAGTTTTGAGTGGCTCTCAGAATGAGTCAGAACGAGTGTTGTGAATCAATCACTATGAGCTCCATTCTGGAGTTGCTCCTGCGTAAAAATGCGACTCACTCCGCATGACTTTGTTGGAATGTAAACTGGTTTCATAGGTGTGCGGTTCACAGTTGACTTTCTCTTGAAAGGTTAATAGTGGAATTATGACATTCCTAGAGATTTGGTGTTACATCACATCGTTTTAGCTTGTAGCCCTTGACTCTAGCCCCTTCCCAGAATTCATCCTGTTGGAGAACCTGACGTGGAGGCATAGAGTGCCCTGCGTGCTGGACCTGAAAATGGGCACGCGCCAGCACGGAGATGACGCCTCGGAGGAGAAGAAAGCCATGCAGATCCGCAAGTGCCAGCAGAGCACGTCAGCTAGCATCGGCGTCCGCCTTTGTGGCATGCAGGTAGGGTTCAGGAATTCTTGGAATTAAGGGAAGGAAGGAATTTTATTGTGCGATTACTTTTGCATTAGGGCTAACTCATGCTAGGCCTGTGTTGCATGTTTGTTCCACCTCTTAGTACTGAAACTAGTCAAAATCATTTTAGGATATTACAGTTCAGAAGTCTGGATTTGAACTCTTTGCCTCCCTCTTCTCCCCCAACAGGTGTATCAGTCAGGCGTTGGGCAGCTAATGTTCATGAACAAATACCAGGGACGCAAGCTGACACTCCCGGGCTTCAAGGAGGCGATCTACCAGTTCTTCCACGACGGCCAGCGGTTGCGGGGCGAGCTGCTGTCACCGGTGCTGCGACGTCTGCGCGAGATGCAGGCGGCGCTGGAGGCTTGCGAGTCCTACCGCTTCTACTCCAGCTCGCTGCTGATCATCTACGACGGCGAGCCTCCCCGCTCCCGCCGGGCCGACGAGGACGGCCTCTCGGACCAGGAGGACGACGAAGAAGATGAGGAGGAAGAGGAGGAGGAGGAGGACGAGGAGGACGAAGAGGAAGAGGCTGTCGAGGAAGGGGCGTTCGGTTTCCCCCACAGCGGGGCTGTGGCCGGGGGCAGCAGCGGCAGCATCAGCGGCAGCAGCTGCAACAGCAGCAGCGAGGGCAGCCTGAGCGGAAGCAGCAGCAGCAGCATAAACAGCAGCACTAGCAGCAGTAGCGGTAGCAGCGGCGGCGGCAGCACTAGTGGCGTTAGCTCGGCGGTGTCCCGCCGCGGGGTGCGGGGCTCGCACGAGCCCAATGTGGACGTGCGCATGATTGACTTTGCCCACACCACGTGCCGGCACTACGGCGAGGACAGCGTGGTGCACGAAGGCCAGGACAGCGGTTACATCTTCGGCCTTCAGAACCTCATCACCATCATCTCCCAACTGGAGGACCACAGCACAGATTGAGCCGCTGCTGAAATTCGAAACGATATGAAAACTCACACACAAAATACACACGCGTGCGCAGTTTTGTGCACAAGTGCGGTGTGTTTCGGCGTAGCCCTTCGTTCCTAACGCCCTTCTCAGCGCAAAGAGGGTGGTCAAGAGGACGTCCGAAGGCTCGTCTTTTTCCTCCAGCCGTGTGTCTGGGACCTGCAGTGGCCGCCATTGCACACTGGCCACTCGTGTCTTTCTGTTGGTGTTTCTTTCGCTGTTTTTTTTTTTTTTCATGACTTGTGTTAGAGGATAAAAAAAGGGTCGATGTTGGTAACACTGAAGCAGTGTCTGTTATCTTCTGTTTACTTGACTCAGTGACTGAACCCTTCCACCAAACACGCCCTGTTACTGTTACAAGTTCCCCTTTCCTTTCTGGTGTTTTTACTCAAAACAGAAACAAAAGAAGAAGAAAACAATCCGACAGTGCAAAGCAAAAAAAAAGACATTTTCACACACACACACACACACACCTTTTCATAAAAGACTGATATAACCGGTTCCCAAAACCCATTCCAGAAGATTCTACTAGGATTTCAAACTGAGACTTGCTTGCATTAATTTCACCTCCAGCTGTGCCTCTGATGGGAGAGGAGTGGACAGCTGGGTGCGTGAGAGGGAATTATGCAGTGTGGCTGACAGCACATTTCCCACGGGAAGAAGCGCCGATTCTATTCAGATAGTTACTAGAGACGTGCAGAGAGAGACTATATAGATCTTTATTTATTTGACATATTTCTTAAATAAACTAAAAAAAAATGAACACAAAAAACATGAATGGAGATTGAGAGACCACATTCCATCTTATTAATGTTATAATAATAATATTAATGAATATTGTTATTTGACATGTTCAGATACCTCTATCTTATACTGTATATCTGTGTTCGAATGGAAAAGTAATAATAAACAGCTTTTGTGTTAAGTCGCTGACTCTTGGTGTTTGATTGATCTTTGCCACATGTACAGAAGGTCCTTTTTTCAGGTCAGAAAAATAAAATAACAACTGATAACGTGAAAGGCTGTAAAAGAGTTACTAGGTTGCTACTGTGTAGTGGAGCTTGTGCTGACCTTGCGATTAATCAAACTGGCTTTGCAGCTGTGCACGTAACAATTTCTCACTGGAGTTTTATGAGGGTAATTAAGACCCAGAGAACATTCTGTGGAACAAACATTTTTGCTGACCTCGCACCATATCTATATCTGAACAAGAGTGATATGACGTTAGCAGGTGGGCCCAATCCATCTCCTGGCCCTCCCGAAACAAAAGAAGGCAAGTGACTTCATCAGTCTTGAATAGAATCATTTCCCCAAGCGGTTAAAAAGCATTTCCTACTCTTTTAAGGTGACTCTTCAGGAAGCCTGCTCTAGATCGGAGGCTGCCTCGGATCACTCTGTTCCCCTGCTGCACTCCTGCAACGGATCACCGCTTGCCGCGATTTCCTTCCTAAATCCTATTAGCGCCCTTCTCTTTCATCATACCACCAGGGACCTTGAACGACACCGTTGGCCGCAGCACGTTTACACCGTGAGACCTTGAGCTGGAGGGGGTTGACTGACGCCTGTTTGTAAAGGCTGAGAGAGGGAAACACGGCACATTCGTGAGGGCTTAATGAATTCCTCACTAATCAGCCCTGGAAAATATGTGAAGATTGCAGTTTCATAACCGGGGGCATAGTCCTGTCTCATGGGCACCAAGTATACTGCCAGTGTAAATCAGTGCAATATTGCATGAATTGGGTCAATGACAACAGACAGTCCTCAGTAATCAGTTCAATGATCTAAGATAAACCAATTTTCTTACATTTTTTCGAGGTTGGAATGGAAAACCTAATCCTGTATTGCCCTTCAGTGCACAACAGCCAATTTGTCTTGAAGGCTTTGGGTCAAACACTTTCTTTCTTTGCCAGACAGTGGGAGACTGACCTTCCTTCTTTTTCCACAAATACCTCCGTCAGTCAGGCCGAGTCATGAGACCTTCAGTGTGTAGGGTTAACATCAGCGGAGAAGTCAGATCACCCCTGTCATCTGCTGTGGAAGGAGACAGAGAAATGTCTGAGTCATTACCTCAGCCCACGCATGACTGCAGTTTGCTCCACTAGGCCAGGGAAGGGCATATAGTGACTGACTAACTGGACCACATTCGGTGTTCCTTTCGCAGGCTTATGGCAATACAGCAGCTGTGACTCTAACCTTGTTTTTAGGACACATGCTCTGACAGCACCATTAGTGAGAAGGTGAGAGATGCCAGGTTTCTCATGGAGAAGGTTTCTCTGTTGGCAGCACCAGTGGGATCTGGTTTTGTCTGCATTCCCACCGGATGATAATTTAGCCACTTTGCGGTCAGCGCAGTGTGCTGCTGATGCCTCCATGTTAACTGGGCCGTTATAAAACATCTGGGTTATACTGTATGTCCCTGTGGGAATCAACCAGTTATGATGAAGGGAATGCAGGTCACATGGAATCATCTGTGTTAACAGACATAAGATAACAGCTAAATGCTTCAACGCCATTTCTGGTGTTTAATAATGACAGAAATGAAGTGGTATGAGCGAGAGAGCTGTAGCATCAGTTACCTCATATGCCATCCCACTGGTGACAGGTTTTAGTCTCAGATATATTCACCAAAATGCTGTGGGTCGGTGAGTTTCGATGTCTCTTCACGCTTTCAATCACTGATTTGATTTCACTCCTGTGTGTGCGTGTGTATGTGTGTGTGTGTGTGTGTGTGTGTGTGTGTGTGTGTGTGTGTGTGCGTGTGTGTGTGCATGTTTTCCTGTCTGTCTCACTAGGAATGCTTCTCAGTTGCCATGGCAAGTGGACCGGTTTCATAACAGTGAAAAATCTCTATGGCAACTGTTCAGTATTTTTAGTCATTGTCGGAATCTGGGGATGCTATATTGTCCCAGATACATAGCTGAAACCCCATCAAATGAAACACATACCCTTTGAGCATACATTACCTGTCTGTAGTGCAATAGCACCACTGCAGTGGAAGGTATAATAGATGTAATAATATGTTGCTTAATTATAGCCTTTCATTTTGACATCAAAGTATAGTCTATTCTTGAATCAGAAAACTATTCATTGCATTGAGCTCTGTTCATTTCATTTGGCCAGACACTCTCAGTGAATCTGAATTACTGTCAAGAGCAAGTAATTTATATGTAGTTAAACTCTTCATTAAAGAACAGGAATAACATCTGAAAAGGAGAATATTATATAGGTAGGCCTAGATATGAATACCTTTGAGTATATCATTGTTCTGCATTTCTGACATAATGACCTCAGCAAAGATGCCTGTTTTTCTTCTTTACCATCAAGTTCCTGATTTCTTTTGTTAAAGTTATGTTAGCTTCATTTCCCGTTTCACTGCAGTATGCGAGGAAAGAAGTTGCTCTGAACTAAAGTGCACTGGACCACAAGTGCAAGATCACGTCACACTCTCATCATGCAAGCATCCTAAAGCACATACTACTTAATATCTGGACGACTTTGGAGGGAAACGAAGGGAGAGATACTCAGACGCAGGCAGAGCGACTAATTCAGTTTTGAGCCGATGCCCACTGTGGCATACTGATGATTATCTCTCTCGTCATGCAGAGGGGCTACCAGATTTAAGATTGTAGATTCCATGAAAGGCTTAGTGCTGCTTGCATAAACTTTCATATTATCTAATTTTCATGTTGTTGTTGTTTCATGTTGTTTTTTTTTTGTTTTTTGTTTTTTAAATCAAGTTACACACACACTTGCGTCCGCAAACATAGTAAATCTAGTTACTTTTCTACTTAAATGAGAAAATGCCAGCAAAAACTCAGTGGTTATTTTATTTCAGGCGTCTAATAGAAAACAGACAAGCAGCCTTGCCTGATTGTAGTCAAGGCATCACAAAAAAGCTACCGTCCAGTCAGAAAACCATAGAAGGAAAAGTTACAATACACATTATTATGTATTCAGTTTCCTTAAAGACTTAAGAAATCTGTTGGTCTAGGCTACCAAGTGGCAGTAAAGAAAAATAGGAGGAGTTCAGATGCAAAAACAGGCAAGTCCATTTGCAAAATTGCGATGATTTCACAAAAACATAATTTTTATACATCTTATCATCAGTCCAACTCCAGTTGAATTGTTTTGACTTGGAATTTTTGAATAGTTCTGAAAATTGACTTTTGGGTTCTGCATCTGAACTATTCATATGGACACTTTAGTTACAAATCGCTACCTAATCGCTAAAGTCAATTTTCGAATATATTAAACTTATTCTGTATTTCACTTAATATTAATCAAATTCCAATTGTGTGAAACCCAACTGTGGTGGGTCTGATATACTGTACTTGAACAACAAATTATTAAAAAATGACTTCTTAAAAATTTATTAAAATGGTGGTTCTAGCGTTTTGGAGCCAAATTCTTCATATTATCTTGACAGACATCTGTATCCCCACAAACAAAAGGCCCCACACATAAAATGTAACCAATGACTGGAATGGAAAGACTGTTGTGATGGAGCAAGGAGCCAACGCATGCCTGTGTTTAATGGTGTTTTTGTTTTGACAGAGGTTAAAAACTCTCCCCACACCACGCAGTGCTGCAGGCCACGGGCGACATGGCGACAGAGAGCGTTACATAAGCAGAGGACGGCGCAGTGACAGGCAGAGGAGAGGGACTTTAATCAAATCCGCGCCCCCTCGTTCCTCTTCTCTCTGGTCGAGAAAGGCAGATTATGCGGATGATGGTGGTGGGGCTTCAGAGGATTTAAACCCTTGACCCTCGGGATGCTGGAGAGTACACAGCTGATAGAGCTTAAACGTCCATTGATGGAAATGTGTGTATATGTGTGTGTGTGTGTGTGTGTGTGTGTACATGGGAGGAAGGGGAGTTAGTGATTTTCACACTGGACAGCAAATAGACATCTAGGCTCATTACAAATCAATCAACGTTTATTCATTGATAAACGAACTGTTTAATACAGACAAACATGGTGACACTTCGAGTGTAGAAATACTAATTACAAACATCACAGATAAATGGAGTGCAATGATTGATAAACAGGAAAAAAATAAGCGGTTTAAAGCATTGCACTTCTTCTCCAATCTGGAACTGTGTCACATATAGAACCAGACAATGACAATAGCCATGGGGCATGAATGCCCTACAGAACTGACCGATGAGAGAAACCAAGGAGGAGAAATTCAGGCCAAGAACGAATTAGAAACTTATATAACTGTCGCAGTGACGTTACCGTTTCTGGTATGGTACGGCTTAGGACTCATGGGCCATGCCCATGACTTGATCCACTGACTTCACTGTCAAGATGTTTAAACTAAATCTGCTAATTAATTAAATTGGATAACAATAGTGTTTTTCTTCTTAGGCTTGAGCACCCAAACGTTATCAGAGTGGACAATGCAATAATAAAACGTCCTGATGAATTGTCCTTATCTGATGGTGCATTGTTGGAAATGCAAATATGTCTGGATCGGAGCCAGATGTTCTTGTTTAATATCATTCAATATAACAAGTCCTGTTTTTGCAATCATGCAAACATGGATGCAAAAACAAAGCCTTTTTTGTTGTCCTACAACAATGTCCCAACAATGACATGAGCGTGCCAGTGCAGTGCTCTTATGTATTCACATTAGAAAACACACACACACACACACACACACACACACACACACACACACAACACACACACAACAACAACAGGCAAACATGAAAACAGATTTGTACGAATTATAACAATGTGCATGCAGCCTGAAACTGAACGATAAAACTGTTGTGCGTCCCTCTCGGCCAGCAGCTCGCGAGCAGAGGATAGGGACTATTCTGAGAGATGAGTTTACATAACCAACATGCTCATAACTTGCATTCTATCCAATGAGAATGCAGGGGGGAAAGGCAGTGGATGGGGTCTGTTTATGCCATGACTGGTAAACTACTCTGATCCGGCCTAATCCTGAACGTCCCAGTTAGAATGGACAGAAAGTTCACTGGGCTGTGTGTGTGTTTTTTTTTTATATCTAATGTATATATTCATTACATTAACAGATAGACTCCTGAGTTGGATCTGCATGGGCCATAAATGGGTCAGCTCATCATTGCAGCTGTCTATGCTGAGGGCATTCAGTCAACTGAAGAATTTGAAGGGTTGCTTGAAAGGTTGTGACGACAATTCAGAACAAAATCAGACTAGATAAGGGAGCTGTATGCATTTATGCCAGAAATTATGTATCATAAAACATGGTGTTGCATTATAGGAGGGGAGACGCCATACTCTGCTTCTGGACTGCAGCACTGCCTGACACCCAGCAGTACTTGATGTTCTCCACAGACCTTTTGTACATGTAGACCGTGATCGCTGTGGAAGTCTGACTCACCACGAGGCTCTGCACCTAGTGAGCCACAGTATTTTTAGCCCACTCTAAAAATAAGGAAAAAAAATATCTCCCACTAATCTGGAGCAACGCAAATTAGCTACCCACCCCCGTCACTTGACGTTCTGGTTGATAGATCAACTTCCCACACCTCTGAGGACTGTTGTGGATCACAGAGTTGTTTGCTTCAGTTATGTGTGTGTGTATATGTGTGTGTGTTTTCCCATGTGTCTGAAAATGTGATCAGAGAGACAGAGAACTAATGCTGTGAGAAGAGAATGTTCTGTGGTAGACCCCTATCTTTAGACTCTAGACTAATTACATGCTAACAATGGTCTGCTTAAGAAACGACTCCACTGCCTTCACAAATACAGTATGATCACCAAACCCAATATTTTCAATATAATGCAGTGTTCTGCTGCACAAAAGGATACCTGTAACAGCAGAATAAAAAGACCATTGATTTGTGACTGCTGTGGAAACACAAAAGGCAGTTGATGCCTGCAAATGTTACCTTTTAGTTGCAGACACATTCCCCATCTTGTCTGTCATCATGCTTAAACAAGCCACTGGCACCTTCACTGTGAGGAGATCAAATGTTGACAACTTAGTGGACGCAGCAGGAAGAGTGCTGCTGCCGTGACCGTAATGTGATGTGTTGGAGGAGTGTGTGTCACAACTTTGTGACCATACACTGATAAGCTGAGCTGGACTTTGGATGAGCATCAAAGTCAAATTGAAATATGATGTGCATACCTAAGTAATGAATCATACAACTAGACAGAGAAAGAGAGAGTTTAATTCATTCCTAAAAACTCTTTAAAACTAGCCTGGCTAATGCCAGACTAAATCACAAGTGAGATTTAGTCTGGGGACCACCTATTCATTTTCCCGTACGGGATGTTAAGTTCAGTTTGGCCAATAGTTTGCGCATTGTCTTGCCATCGATCCTCGCTCTGTGATTGGTTCCCAAATCCATGCGAAAATATTGGCCATGGTCTCCAGGCTAACTAGCAATTTGGAACGAGTGCGCAAGGCAGCATGGGTATTCCCAGGCTACTCTAAAACAGCTTATTATTATTGTTATTATTATAATAATTATTATTATAGTATTGTAAGTAGAGGTATTGGTGCTGAAGGTTGTAACCAAGATTGTTCATCAACCATCTCTGGTAGTAACAGGGGCAGTGCTTTATGCTGCACTCTAATTAGCAAGTAATAGTGTTTGTACATCATTCTGTCAAGTCAAGTTTGCATCAAAGAATTTGCTATATTAAGGGAGTGATTCAACAGGAAAAATAGGGCAAAAAAAGAGGTGCTTCATGACATATCTACATGTACTGTATATCATCTTAACACGCATGTGACACTGAAGGGTAATGCTTGCATATGTAATATGCTTATAAACTCCCTGTGTGTGCAAACACATGAATGAGAGCATCAATAGGACTGGATGACGTATGGCACTGGAACATGCCATAGATTCCTGCCTTGCCTGAGGATATACCTGTTCTCTCTTCCGCATGAATGCCACTGAAAGAGGCCGGTCTAGCCCAGTCTCTAAACTCCATGGTTACGCAAGCATCCTACATATCCATAGCCGTGCCATGGCGAGCCTTGGGGGTGGGCAGCAATGTGTCAGCTTTGCGTACGAGAGCGCAGTGTGCATCAGAGCCGGGAGAGTGATCACTCCACAACTCCAACTCCGACAGTGAGGGGGAGTTGTTGTAAGCGTAAGCCACAGTGTCTGGCCTTTCCCTTTGTTCAGTTAGACATTGGTGGCTGGCCATGTTCTTTTTCCTTTCATAAGAAGTTTGGTTTTGCCTTTGTGGATTTGAGTTATATTATATCTGTCTAAACAGTGTGCCTTTTCCATAAGAGAACGGTTACACACAGATGAATATACTCTTTCTGTGAAACGTTGGCCTGACACTAAATTTCTTTTTTCTTCTTTACTCCCTTCCTTTTGAAGGTCTTCATCTTTCAGTCTCATATATTTTTTCCCTTCAAAATCAGATAATTTGTCAATTTCTGACAGTATCTTTTTAAAAAAAAAAAAAAAAAGACAAGATTTAAGTGTTTCTAAGGCCATCTGAAAAAGAGATGTGTTTAGCCCTTTGATTCTACTACGACCGCTTTTTAATAACTATGGACAGAGATAATGTGAACTGACCAGTTGAGAGAATTGAGGAGAAAGCACAGTAAAGAGGTTGGCATTTGCCTGTCCTCACCTCAGCGCTAGCTCACAGTCCACTGGCTCGTTATGTAACCCAGCTGAACAAATATCTCTTTATTAAAGAGCAGACAAGTGCTCATCCCTAACCATGATTCTACTGTCTGTTTTTCTCTCTCTTTTTGTGTGTTTGATAAAAAAAAAGTTATAGAAATTATTTTTTGAACCACTGACTTGGTTCAGACACCAGCATGTGCAATGATCATTGCACTTATTCATGCCCGAGTTGTTTTGAATGTAAGTGTGGGGGTATGGGTCAATGGTTAAATATGTCACTTACCGCTAACACACACAAAACAGCAGTGTTAGTCATTTGGACATCATAGCCATGGAGTTTGTTTAGGTATGTCCTTCATTAAATAATCCTGTTTACATAATTATTTATATTTGTAATTATTATATTATATATATGTAATGATTATATTTTATAGCCTATTTTAAAAAACACATAACATCTGTAAAAAGAGCATGTAAAATAGTCAATCCAAAATGCAGAAGTGATATTACTTAATTAAATCAGGTTTTACCAGAACATGCCTGTATTCTCACAGCTGAAATAGTTCTCAGAAGTCTGATTATCAAACAAGGAGCAAACTGAAAAGGATCCAAGCTCACATCTCAGCTCAGTGCTGACACCTGCTGGTGATTCAAAGTGGCTATAAGTCAACACAACAGTTTAACAAAGGATAAAATATGTCATTGTTACTGAAGAGATGACTAATATCAAAAAGTCCCTATTTCCTGCCTTGGTATGGATGCGTCAGAGCATTATATAGGCTAATGTTTGTCTATATTTAACATGCAATCCATGTCTATAATGTGACAGACCTATCTTTGTTCACAGTTTGATAGACCATCCATTTCCAAGTTGTGGAGTGTTTCAGATGATTAAATATAGGATACCTACAGCACTGCCCTTTCCTTGGTGACAGACATGTTTTATTTTGATGTCAGGATATTTAATAATTTGACCGAAATAGCTTTAGAAAATATCTCACACCTCTCCCTTCACAGGCCCATTTTAAATGGGAACTGCATGAGCTACATGTGAGGTGTGCGGTCTGTTTTGGGAACTGTGACGGCTGGAGAGTCAAATCTGATTAGTCAATATATCAAGATATATTTAAAATTTCAGACCATTTGCGAGGTAGACTAAATCTGTGAAAAATAATGGTGGAAATATCAGTGGGAAACCCTATTAATGATATTTTGATGAACATTGATGGAAATCTGTATTAAGTCTACAGTATAATGGTGTTAAACATCTGTGATTTGAGACAAACAGAAAATAGATAGATAGATAGATAAATAAATAAATAATGTGTACTTTATTAAATTTTGGAGCATCCAAACACTTTTTGGCAAAACAAATCCAGAGAAAAAAGATCCAATTTTGATTGCTAACTTTCTGTCAAATGACCTGTCTCGCCCAAAGGCTATTGGATCTTTTTCTGACCAAAGGTGTGTTATAGTGGTTGAGCGGCAAATCTCAATAAATGAGAGGAAGTGGTAAAGTTACTGTTAGAAGAGCCATGCAGCTCCATTCCCTAACTTGATAAAGCAAAAAAAGCTTTTCTTTTTGAGGCTTTACTATGCACATGCAGCTCTCTGTAGGCTTTAACATTTTCTTAGTTATTTTTGTTTACTTCCTTGTACATTTTTTGTATCATATTAAATTGCCTAACCATCTTCATGCCTGGTCTCAGACTCAATGCCATCTGTAGAATGGACAGGGCTTGAAAAACTATAGGCCTAACCAATCATTTGTCAGACCAACATTGAACAGTTGCATGTCAATCATATGGTCGTAGGCTACTCAACCATTGGAGGAAAGGGGCAGGAACGTGGGTGGGACCATTTTCAAAATCAGACAGTGTTTGAGAATTCCATATCCCACCTTTAATATTCACATAAATACCAATTATTAGGCTACAAATCATTTTAAACATCAATCAAAGAGCAAGACAAGACAAGACAAGAGACAAGACAAGTGAGCAGTCCGCAAACATAATCACATCCGATCCAATTGAGTGAACAGGCCTTTTGATACCCACTGGTGCCAACTCATGGATTCGTAGTTGCTATGGTCAGATCTCTTGGTTCTTGGTTTCCAGGCCATCAGTAAAAAGTCATGAAAAAGTGTAGCAGACTACTGCTATAAACAGCCTAGTAGGCTATAGTTTATAGAACTGTGCACCTGCAGTATATATGGGGTGATAGCCTTGGCCTAGGCCTACTAAATGAAAACTAACTTGATTCAAACACCTCTCTATGGCAATGGTCTCTGTCTTGACAAAGCAGTCTCATCTCATCACTAGGCTATGTCAGATCAGATGATGACATGCACTATCATTGCAGGAACATTTCAAGTAAGGTAGGCCTAACTTAGGGATATAGGCTAATATCATATATATATATATATATATATATATATATATATATATATGTGTGTGTGTGTGTGTGTGTGTGTGTGTGTGT
>JASCQY010000232.1:4817843-4834825 GCA_030264315.1 Sardinella tawilis
CACGCCTACAGTAGGCTATTTGGGCGCGTTGCGACTTGCTATCAAGACAACGTGCGTCTCTGGCGGAAAAAACGAACAATGCGCTGTCTGCATGATAGAGCCCTATGTGTCTTACATGTTTTCTTACTTGTTTTGTGACAAACTGCTGGAATTGATCTGGAGGCCAATACTGTACCTTGGTGACAGCGTGAAGTTGATGAGCGTGACCTTGGTGGAGATTTCTGGGGAGTAGTGTGGATTGGGCAGCTTGGTGGTCATATACATCTTAAAGTCATCGTGATAAGGGATGACCGTGTCTCCCAGCTTCAGAACAACATTGCCCTGTTGCTTGAAGGTCTGACAAGGCAAAGGACCAGCATGGTGTGTGCATAAGGCCATAGACTCCATTACTGTATGTCAGCTCACATCATGCCATGCGGAGGTACAACACAATAAGTTGACCCACCTGTCTCAGTAGCACTGGGTCTAATGCCGGGTCAAGCTCCTCCCCGATATTTTCCAGAAGACAGGGCTTCCCGAAGCGAATGGCATTCTCCAGGCTCCGCAGGAAGTCCCGGTCACTCAGCTTCATCACGTCCAATCCGTTGTCCCGCTCCTGTAAGAAAACAGAAGAGTGAAGTAGAAAAGCTGGGCTCTATGTGAATGGGAGAGAAAAATATCTTTGGGTTTACATTTGACTATAACTACAAATACTCCCCATGTTTTTGATCCACTTGTTGGCCTGTCCCTGAGGATCAATGAACAGGCACCAGCGTTGGGAGTACTGAACAATCACGCCATTCTCTACAGATAGATTATCCTTTGGTAGGCCTGAGATCTACACACACACACACACACATATACACACACACATACACACACACTTAAAAGATTGTCTTACATAAAAAAGTTCACTTTTAATCTTAAGTGTGGCTAGATCATATGAATGTTTTAAGAACTCTTTGGACGTTTGAAGATTTCTGTGATTCTAGTAGTTCTGAGGCACAAGACACATCTGAGACATTATTTTTCAAGATCAGACATATTTCCCAAATGTAAACACGGGCCGAGTGTGACTCAGGTGTGCAAACACACCTGCCAGGAGCGGATCTTCACTTTGTCCCCCAGCGTGCTGATGAGGTTGGGCTCCGTGTGAGGCACTTTCAGCTCCTTAAAGCCCTGAAGCCACTCCTCCGCCATGGATGCCCGATACTCCCCCTGTCCCAAACACACACACACACACACGCGCACACACACACACACACACACACACGCACACACATACACATAGATACATGCACACACATACACACGCAGCATCAGCACACAGCACTACCATTCACACACACTGTAAGACAAGCTGGGCAGAGCAGTAGAGGGAAGACTCAGATGAGGTGTCGGGTTTCTTATGTAAACAAGACGGGACAATGGAGATCCCTATGTCAATGATTGCATCCTCTGTACAAAATAGGTTACATTATGAATCTCTAAGAGGTATACATTGAAATCAATGTCCTTATGTTATCAGATAATTAAAACAAACACAGACTAACACACAAAGACACACAGATACACAAAGACACACACACACACACACACACACACACACACACATACACACACAGACACACACAGATACACAAAGACACACACACACACACACATACACATACACATACACACAGGAAGACACTCACAGTGAATGCTCCCAGGTAGGCTACATAAGCAGCAGAGAGCAGCACATCCCCAGCCACATTGTTAGCCATGTACTCCAGGTTCTGGACTGTTTCCTTCCACCGCACTTTCTCATCGGCCAGACCACCAATCAGCTGTCCCACAGATACACACAGACACAAACAGACACAAACACACACATACAAGTGAATGGATGTTGTTTACACAGGAAGAGTGACGCATTAACACAATTAAAACAAGCAAGACATGCAACTGCACACCACTGCTCTGACTCAGCAAAAAATCTTAAAATAGAAGCCACATAATCCGGTCTTGAAGACGAAGCAAACCCACAAAAGAAAAATAAAATAAAAAAAAAACACTTCAATGTTAACTCCACACAGTGTGAGTGGCTACTAGAAATACAGTATGTGTTTCGCATCTGAGAGAGAGGTGGTGCAGGATGTAGAGTTTGTAAAGATCTCTGTGGTGCAGTGAACTATGTGCTGGTGTAACTGAACCGTCTTTGGAGGAGCTGTTGTGGAGAAAGCAAAACAATTTTTGCCGTGGACAAACCTTGTCGGCACGGACAAGTCTTTTCTCGCACAGCTGGCACTTGCTGTCGAGCTCGTCTCTCTTGGCCAGGCAGTCACTGTACTTGGCCTGGAGCGTGGCGATGCCCTCCTCCACGGCGGCCAGCTTCTCTCTGGCATCGTCCAGGATGCGCTGCGTCACCGCCAGGTCCTCATGGGCCTCCTGCAGGGCTTGCTGCGTGGGGAAGAGAGGCGGGGCGAATGGGATTACTGACTAGCGAGGGGATTAATGGGGAATAATGAATAGAGAATCAACGGTCCATCTGTGTCTTCCGCAAACGGCACATCAGAACCAGTCCAGTGTGTGCGATTGGATTTACAGCCCGAGATATTCACACTTGCGAATCGACAGCATGGAACTTTTACTGCCAGGATTTACATGAGGTCTCAAGAATGTGTGGGGGTATCAAGGCTCATTGATATATTTGACTTGACCAGTGACCCTAAAATCATATTTTGATATAATTTCGAAAGTGTAACTGAATGTGTGACTGAATTTGAATTTTGGTAAGCAAGCATCAAACTTCATACCCGTTTAGGTTCCACTGCCCTGGCGACAAAGTGGTAGACGTGCATGGCGCGCACCCATTGGCAGATGGAGGTGCAGGCTTTGGACACTTTGGCAATGGAGGCTGGCTGGAACTCCTCATTGTCAATGTAAGGTTGCACCAACTTGATCACAGAATCAGGAATGTTATCCTGTGGGAATAAACACACACCAAACCCTAAGCCCTGGACTTAAACAACCAGCAAGAGTCTATCTGTAATGGTTTAAAGGAATATTCCACCCAAACATGAAATTAAGTCAGTCTCAGTCACCCCCAGACTTAAAACCTGAAAAAAACACCTGGTTAAAATCTGTCCAGGCGTAGTCCTGCTTTGGGAGCAGTGTTTTTTGGCTTTAGCTTAGTGCAGTTGCTACCTAGCATGCAAGTAACTTCATGTAACTTCATGTTCGGGTGGAATATTCCTTTAAACATTATGAGATGAAGTTACTAGAGTGTGTACAGAGCAGTCCAACCTTGTCAAATTTAAACAGGCCTTCCAGGAACTTTCCTGGGTCCTGAAGAAGACCCTTTCCTGGCTCCCAGTAGTCGTCCACCTTAGTGCCTGGTTTTTCTCCTGCAACCTTTTTAGGCTTGATGCCCTTCATGATGCAGACAGCTTCAATAACCAGCCTCACCCCCTGTGGGGGCCTCTGCATGGCTCGCACCTAAACACATACAAACACACAAGTCTGTTTTTGTAACACAAAAAGGTCAGGTGTGGGTTAACTAAATGAGAAGGACAGTTACATTATCTGTCAAGGGAGTTATTATTGAAAGCGTTGGTTGATGGCATATGATGGCCTTTTTTAGGGGCTGAGAAAAAAATTCCATCTGACTCAAACTTCACTGCAACCTCACAGATGGAGTTGTAAAATGAAACAGAGGAGCAGTTTCGGGTGAACGAAATGGTTCTTCAAATATAACTGAACCTTAAAGAAACAATGACAATAGGGAAGTTGCGTTGATTTTCCAGGACAAAAAAAAAAATCATTTTCAGAAGTGGTTTTAACTGGCTAGCTGACTACACTGGTTTAAAATGTGAAAACTCATTCACAGATGCATATGTCAAAACACATGGCAAACAAAAAATAAATAAATAAATAAAAATAAATAAAAATGAAAGCGGTTGTCTTAAATAGCATGGATTGAGAGTGCCTGCTACGATTGTCAAAAGGCACCTCAATGACATCGTTCTTGTTGAGGGACTTGAGGCTGGCGAGGGCAGCATCCAAGGCAGGCAGAGCCTCATCCAAGTCCTTCTGGGCATCGTCTGCGATGGCCTGTGCCACGCTCGCCTTCTCTGTGGCTTTGGCCTCCTCCGCCTGCACAGCCACTCGAGTTTCCTCAGCAACCACAGTGTCTTCCTGTGGACACAAGAAATGCAGACATTCATTGAGACAGAGGTTAGCTCTCTTTTCATCCTGTGACTCACACTCGCAAGCACACACAAACACACACACCACAAACCTTTGTACAAGCTCCCATATCGGCACACAATATTTCACACAAGCGATAAACAAACATACACATATGAACAAAAATACACACATACACTTTCTCACTTTTTCAGCCCTTCGTTCAGACCTTGAACATGCAAACTACAATCCCTCCCTTTCCCCCAAACTCACACACACACACACACACAGACAGTGAATTCTGTCTATACTCTGACATAATTAAGTGAGGAGGTCAGACAGACAGAGAGGCGGCCCTTTGTTAGTTCATACCTTGATCTTCTCCATGGTGACCACCGTATCCTTGGCAGCCTCCTCAAGAAGAGGCCTCATCATCTCCAGCTCTTCCTGCATCTTACTCACATCCTCAGCTGTGCTCAGTAGCTGAACGTACACACACACACACACACACACACGCACACACACAAACAAACGCACAAATATATGAAAAGTCATAACACGTTCACACAGTAAACATTGCATTAAATACAAACACACATCCACACACTTAAAACACTCACACACATAGCAGACCGACAAATATACACAGTGAGCAAAATGAAAAGGCCGCGTGAAATTAAACACAACCTCGGTCAACAAAGCTGGTCTCTGAGCAACAGAACACTATTCAGTCTAACAGAGGACTGCACACAAGGCCAGACGCTCAGCCACAGACAGGCAACCTCAGGATAAAGGACAGACTGAATACAATCAGCATGTTGGCATTCAAACGGAAATAAGAAATAAAGGCACACTAACAAAAAGTCCGGGATAAAAAGACGGACATACAGGAGTCAGGACAGACATTCTACGGTGTTTACACGGACAAAAAATGCACAAATGGATACTGTGCACAAGAAAGAAACCAAAGGCATCCATTATGAAGTTTTTCAACTCATTGATACATTTTCATTCATTACCCTAGTAATAAGTGGAAGCTACATTTGCTATTAAGGTCTACCTATGAAGGCTGACTACTTATGACTCATACTGACCTTTACATTAAAGTAAGTAAAAAAAAAAAAAAAAAAGAAACTTCTAAACATCAAAACCAAAAACAAGCCACATTTTAATCATGAAAACAGAAGTGTGCCAACCATTTTCATGGACGAGAGGTCTGTATAACACGTGAATGAGAAAATACAAAGACAGTGTTTCTTTTTTTTCTTTTTTTCACCTTATCCAGGCCAGTCTTCATGCGCTGCCGAGCTCCATGCAGCTCTTGCTTTTTCCAGCCAATGAGGGCTGAGAATATGCTAAGCAGGTCCAGGTAGCTTTTGGGCGTGACGTAGTTGTACCGTGACAGCTCGGCCAGGTACTGGCCGCACATCCTGGCCACGATCTGGTGGATCCGCACGCACATCAGACTCTGCGCAGGGGGAGATTTAGGGCTTTAAGGACCAATGGCTCACTACTTTCTCAGCTTATCAAGTTTTCAAAACTACTGTAACATGCCGTATATGATCACATCACATAGCATATAAACAATTTCTTTCAGTCTCTCTCTCTCTCTCTCTCTCTCTCTCACATACCCAAACACACACACACATGCACACAAGTATGCACGCACACACACACACACACACACACACACACACACAGACACACAGACACAGACACAGACACACACACACACAGGGTCTCTCTAGCCCCTATCATTCTGTGTCTCCTCACCAGACCCTTCATGGTGGCCGCGGTGGCCTCCAGCTCCGGCAGCTCTCCGAGAAAAGAGGAGGCCACGGACTGCAGCGCCTCCTCTGGCCAGGCACTGAACCAGTCGATGGTGCAGCAGGTGACCAATGAGGGGAACTGCCTGAGACGCGCCCTGAACACCTCACCAATAGGGCTACAAGTGACACAAAAATGGTTGCATATAGGACGTTTAGCATGTAGTATAGTACATAGCCTTATCGGTTTACAAATGTTTACTGTATTCACCTGGACTAGGTATGTTAGGAAGTGCTGTGTGCTATAAAACATACAGTATAATAAGGATAACCACAACCTATTTCACTAGATGACAAAACATGTCAGTTTGACAGTCCGGCCTTTAACCTTGTGATCCCATTAGTGAGACATGTACACTGCACATTGAAGTTAAGAACAAACTGCAACCAGAGCAGAGGACAGCAATGAGAGGTAAGGTACAGCACCTTGCTCAAGGGCACCCTTCAGGAGAAGGTCACAGCTGTCACAACGTACTGTATGCTTTAATGACGGTGAGCTACACCGTTACTCTAGCCCCAGGTTACATGCCCTGTCATTGGAAATGAGCTGTGGACTCACCTCATGCAAAGTACGGTGTGGATGTTGCTGCGCACCCTCTTGATGTAGGCAGCCATGAGGTTGGCTTTGGTGGGCTGCTGTCCCAGGTCCTGCACCACAGACTTCATGGCGATCAGAATGCGCTCCTGCTCATCGGTGGCATACAGGTTGGGCACGTCACCTGAATTCAGGATGTTGTTGATGTCTTCCAAGAAGGACTCGCTCTTAATCTGAGATAAATAAAAAAAATATGGGTACATGTTGCAAAGTAGCCTCTTCTGGATGTGGGTGGGTTTGTTCTCCAAGCAGGACTCCCTCTTAATCTGATATGAATAAAAAATATATGGCACATTGGAAGCAGAGTAGCCTCCTCTGGATGTGAGTGTGTTAGGGCTGGTTCAAGTTACTCATTTCATTACTAGCTCACAAATACTGTTTATGCGTTTAGCATATGAATGCACTAGAGGATGTGTGTGTGCATGCTTAGAGAGACTGCATATGCGCACAGCTTTACACCTCGGTGTGTGTGTATGTGTGTGTGTGTGTGTATGTGTGTCTGTGTCTGTGCCTGTTTGTGAGGCATTTAGTTAAGTATTTATCATTTACAATATTCTTTCAAATACTGAAGCCTAGGGATAGGGTTAGGGTTAGGGTTAGAATAATGTAATGTAATGCCGGTATGGCAGGCAAAACATTTCTTAGTGAAATATGCCTGAGGCAGCAACAGTGGGCAGGGCAGGGCAGGGCAGCCAGGGGATCAACAAGTGTGGTATATATGCAAACAAACTCCGGACACTGATGAACCTGTCAAACAACTACCTCCTTGTTATCTTTTTATTGCCGTGAGACAGATTGTGTGATCAGAGGTAACAACCGCGGTCGAGGCTGTAAATATAACCGACCTGTGTGTCGACAAACAGGAAGGTGATCTGGACGTTGTTGAGGCCAGCTTTCAGCATGATGCTTTTGAGGTCTTCTCTCCACTCTGCATTGCCGTAGTTTTTAGACAGCTCAATTTGGAAACACTCATAGTCCGACCTGAAGAGGAGCAAAGATAAGAGGGTAGCACAGAGGAAGAGTTTATAGTAGTGTCTAACGAGGAGTGGAATAAGAATTGAATTACAAACCCAAAGCTGAAGAAGTTTTTGGAAAGTATTCAATCCTCAATACTAAGCCATGCCACATACAACTTTTCATTCAACGAATGAATTGCAGCTAAAACAACCATCCACTATTATGCTGTGTCATGCTCATTTCTACCATGTAAACCGCACAACACAAATAGCCTTCCATTCACAACAGGGGATGCCTCACATATGACTGGCCAGCTTGGTGAGTGACTGGCGTCCGCTGCCCCCAACCCCCAGCAGCAGGGCATTGCCCAGTGGTTGGCGTAAGATGCGGCTGATGCGGCACACATGCTGGACGGCATCCATGAAGAGCACCAGCTTCAGCTTGGCAGTGTTGATCTGGTTATAGTCCTCCATGTACTCCTCCATGACACGGACCAACTGTGAATTAAAGCATGGAGATAAACTTCTGGTGTGGATCAGAAACATAGACACCAGAAAGTATAATTCTACTATTGGATACCATGCTACTAATACACTTCTACCGCTGGTAGGTAAGGCTTGGGTAAGGGTGTGAAAGGGCGATGTCTACTACTTGAAAGATGAAAAACAGGCATATGTCCAACCTTCTCCCTGTCCTCGATGTGCTGGTAGACTTTGACGTCTGCCCCTGGAGCCATAAAGTCTCCAAAGAGGACAGGCCGAGAGGGGACCACGTCATCGAAGCTGCAGTCAAACTCCTGGATGTGGGTCTGAAGCAGCTGGTCAAACCATTCCCTGTCTTCGGCGTTCACCAGCCGGTCCTGGAACACCCGGCAGCTCTCGTGGTACCACAGCCGCAGCAGGTGCTCCTTAGTCTGACCAACCCCACAAAAACATCACATGATTATTGAACAGCACATCTCAAAATATGATAAAACATACAGGACATACAGTATAACTCTACAGGTATAACACAAAGTAAAAGTTCTATTTTAAATTGCAAATTCCTATTCAGCATTGTTTCATTGGGCAGAGCATATGTTAAAGGTCATTAAATACATCATATGGCCAATTTTTATTTTCTGCAAATGACAGTGCACCCTAAAATTTATAGGGGTAATGAAACCTGTCAATGATGTAGTGTGCAGTGAAATGACAAACCTTCCCCAGAATCCGTTCTTACCTCGATCTTGATGGCCTCCGCCATGAGAATACCCTGGAAGACTTTGGAGAGGTCGCGCAGGTTGAAAGTGTAGTGGGACTTGGCTGGTGTGGGCAGTAGACTGGACGTAATGGTGGAGTACACACGGATGGTGGCGTTTACCAGGGGCTCGTTCAAGGGCAGGATCTCAGGAATCTTCTCTGGTGGATGAGATACGAGACTCAGAGCAGGTCTAAACTGGGGGTGCTTTCTTCATTCCATTTTCAGTCTCTGGAATACACCACCTTTTGGGCTTACTTATTTTTCACCTCCCCTCAAGTTAAGCAATTGAGTTTTACCTTTTTGCCTTTCTTCATTTCATCCAGCTCGAGGGGAGGTGGAAAAAAAGTAAGTCAACCCAAAATGTGGCATATTCCTTTAAAAGCAAGATGCTTGCAAAAAGGATTCTTATGAGCTAAGGGTCCTTGGTGCTGAAAACTAAGATAAATCAACTTCTTTAACCACCTCCCACACTCACAGACACTTAAGCATTTCATAAAACTTCTATGAAAGGAAGTGGGGTTTTATCTACTGAAGGTGTGACCCTTGATGGGTTTCACTGCACTTTTCCCTGTGATTGAGAACCCAAATATGTCCTTCTAAATCGTGTAAAGTGATACTCTCACTTTTCATGCTCACTCTAATTTCGGTTCGATATCAGGCATCATTACTTCTCATTAAGAGGACAAATCCCATTAGATTGTACATCTTTATCTTCCTTACTTCGTCTCCTTTCTGTCTATTAGTCTTTTTAATGGCTGTCTTATCCTGAGCTGACTTACTGCCTGGGTCCTTTTTACTCATGTTTCCATCTGCGAAAGAAAGAGGAGATCCTTTCAGCAATGCAATTGTTTTCACAAAATGCATACACGCCAGATAGACAATACACATCTGCCTAATAGATGAGCTACACTGCAATGTGCATATTTATACATTCAACCACCTTTTAATTGATCCATCCATCCATCCCTCTCTTATCTTCACTTTTATTCATTTATTTGACATGTAAATGTTCACTAGCAAGTGTATCTCACCCATCCAGTTGCCCAAGATGGTGGAGAAGATCTTGGTCTTGCTGCTGTCGTCCATCTCCGTGAAGGACAGGAAGTTGAAGTGGCGGGTGAAGCGCTGGGTGATGGGGTTCCTGCCGCCCCCAGGGGGCCCCATGGCACAGGCAAAGTTTATGTCCACCAGGTACTTGAAGGCACCTAGTGATCACCAGAGGTTTTGGTCATTTTTGTTTAAAAATCAAGATAGCATAAAACATAGATTATAAATGACAGATTTACATTTAATTTTGATGTATTTTCAATATTTGAAGTATAACTTAATCAAGGTAGCCTGGAAATCCAAACCCTGATAATCTTTCAGATTATGGGTCTGGCCACGAATAATGTAAGCGGCGGCACCAGGCATGCATTTGAAAGTCTCACTGCACGCAAGTGGATAACACTACAGTACGATCAATCACAACAAGGAACGAATCAAGCCAGCACTGTTGTCATCATTTTAGCTCGTCTTTGGCCCACCTACTGTATGTCAGAAGCACCGCTTTGGGGTAAAGTTTTGGGGTAAACGTAATGTGCATTATTGCTCATGGCCAGAGTATCTGATGGCACAATTTACATTGTGCTCTCCCGAGATCCCTCGACTATAATCAAGGGATAATTTCAACAAAACTTGTTTATGGCAAGTGTTTGCTTTATATGGGAACCAGAGGATCCTCACCAATCTGTTTCCTGTCGTACCAGCCTCCATGGTCCATCCACTGACGAAGCAGCTCAATAGGAGGCTGAGCTCCATACGTCTCCAGCATGGGCATGTTCAAGTCATCGATGAAGAAGACAAAATACTTGCCAAGAGGAGGTCCGAACACTCCCTTGCGCCTTTCCACACAAGGACAAATAGGTAAACCTCACTCTTACCAACACCACAACAGGTTAATACTGAGATGTACAGTGGAGCTGAGGCACAATATCAGATCATCAGTTTCTATTGTTCACACAAACACAAATACACACAGGAACACACACACACACACACACACACACACACACACACACACACACACACACAGTAACAACATGGTAAGTGAACGGCATACCTCTTGTCTAGTTTGCTATCCATGTAATCTTGCGTCTGATTGGCTGATGTGCGCGCTGAGAACATGAGAAAGTGAGTGATATACTCTGGGGGCATGTTCTTCAGCAGCTTATCTGATATAGTCAGGGTCTTTCCCGTGCCAGTGGGTCCAATGCACAAAACCTAATAAACAAAAACAAGAAAAAGACACAAAGACAAGTCACAGTCTTATGCGTAGAAATAAAGAAGGTTTAAAGAACATGAACCTTTAAGTTCCTTCACAAAGGCTAAAGTGTCTCTTTTAACATGAACCATGCGCTCAAACCAAAAATCGCTGGAAGTAACTGACTTTGAATGGAGACGAGCGACTAAAGCGCTTAAAGCGACAAGCTACAAAACTTGGGCGACTAGAGCGACTAAACAGAGTTAGAAACAGTTATCCAAATTAGCTATGACTATGTAAATGAAATGTCAATGGGAACGTCATTGAGCGATTAGAGCTACAAGGGCGAACAGAAATTTAGCAGCTATTTTTCATGAGCAACAAGAGCGATTTTATAGCTTTAGTAGCTCTTGTGAACACACAGTAACAATCTACTACATCAGAGAACATGATAACATATAATTCCAACGTAATTTGTAATAACACGTAACGCGTTCAATTTAGACAAGTTTGTCTATGTGAGTGGACCTCTAGCAGACGAAAGGACATACTGGCTTCTTGTTGGACAGCAGCATGTCCATGAGGAAGGACATGCGTATGGTGTCTGCTGTGGGCACAATGATGTCAGAGTAGCTGGTGTCTGGTGTGATGACCACCTGTTGGGCATACTTCATCCAGCTGACCCATTGGACCTGTGCACAGTGGAAACATAATTAAACATCACAAATTATACTACAGGGTCTGGAATATAGAGTGGTGATGCTTACTGCTTGAAGATCAAGACTGAAGATGAGGATTAGAACACCGAATATTACTTTACTTGTTTGATTTTACATCACCCTCCAAATCCTCATAACCGTTGTCTTTCAAAAGTGAATCACCTTTCTTCCTTTGTCCTCTTCCTCTTCGTCTGATAAGTTACTTATTCCTGCATCTTCGAGCCGATAGTCATACACAAGCCCTTCCTCTGGGAAACAGAGCTTTATCTGAAAGTGAAGATCATGCTGCAGCTTACTTACTGCATCAGTGCAAAACAGCATCCACAATCACTCTGAGCATCAACTTTTACAATTACATGGTTCAAACGGGCAAGCGTCATCATTAAGAGAGAGCGGGCATTAAGAAATGGACCGCCACAAATCAAGCCTGGCTTGACAGTGATAGATGGTTTCAACGGCTCTCACTTTCTCTTCGGCCATCTTGTCCCTGAGCCAGGTGTTGAACTTCTGCCAGCTGGCGGCGTCTCCGGTGGCTCCAACGCTCCACACCAGGGAGAAGATGAACCAGGGCTCTATCAGCTCACCCAGACGAGCCAGCTTCTCTTGGGGAGGAGGCTTCACCACCTACGTCACACACACACAAACCAAGTCACAGGGCGCACGGCTATAACTCCAGTGCGGTCACATTGCTTGCTACAGTTTTTAGCTTTATACTGTGTATATTGCTAAACTCGAATGTTACACGAGGCTGGCCCTACTGTAAATGAAGTTTATAATAAGTCAGTTACATTACAGTAAAACCGCTACTGTACCTCTTTAGGAACAAATGGACGAAAGAAGCAGTCAAGCAGCTTCAGCAGACTAGAGGTGAGATTGCTGTCCATTGAGGTAATGACCTCTTTCACTGAGGAGCGCACAAAGAGAATTGAGTCCTGCAGATGAAAAAAAGCACAGGTAATTTCTGTTAAATAGCTTTCTTGACATGAGTCGCACGACTGAAAAGGTGACACATATTGTACTCTTTTCTCTAACTCAGCAGTCCTCTCTTTCTCTTTTTCTCACCATCTCTTTCCAACCTCAAAGACAAGCTAATACAACTGCACAGCTCCGTTTCCCTACAGTAACTGTGAGATATTTCCCGGTTCCTTACCTGTAGGAAACGAGTGAAGAGTGAGTTCAGCTCCTGAGCATGGGGCTGCAGGGGTGGAGGGATGGTGCGGAGCCAGCACTCGGTGAAGGGCTTGAGACCCAAGATGCTGGGCTCCAGGTACACCATGCCACAGCGAGACACCGTGGCTGGAGATGCCACAGCCAGGTCCTGCACCTCAAACATCATGGTCATGGTCTGGAGGGATAATAACATTAACACAAACACATTAAAAACATTTACAACAGTAAAATACATTTTACACTGACTGGCAAACAAGCAAGACAGAAAGAAAAAAAATCTTTTGCATTGTCTTAATTTTTCAAATTATCTAATTGTCAATTTTCAATTTCTAATTTCTAAATGTTAACAATTACAAATCTAAGTACAGCACAAGCAATGACAAACAATGACAAACAACAAACAAAGCTTGATGATGTGCAGGAAAACATGATGAGCCATGAGATCTCACATCGGTGAGTTTGATGATTTCTCCAGAGCTCAGACAGAGCTTCTTGTTGTCGTCCAGCACTGTGTTCATGTTCTCGATCCAGACAGCATCCACTGGCCCATCAAACATGTACCACTTCTTATCCTCATCAGTGGAGGCCACACCACCACGCACCAGAGAGGACAGTATACCATCCGTCCTGCAGGGGGAGACAGAGGACAAGAGGAGAAAGAGAACAGAATTAAAGGTGACGATAACTGAGTGACTGGGTATTACTCTAACAACAAACTGTTTTGTGATGAAGAAACAAGCTACATGCATTTAATTTGATACATTTATTCTGTGTGCACGTGTGTGTGTGTGTGTGTGTGTGTGTGTGTGTGTGTGTGTGTGTGTGTGTGTGTTTGTCTTTCTGTCTATCTGTCTGGGCGTGTGGTGTTGTATTCTAATGCATGCATTCATATTTGAATGACGCAAGCAAAGGGCCTTGTGAAGGAGTCAGGCTTACCACTCATGTGTGAGCAGGTCAAACTCCCCGTAGAGCTGACCCATGGTGATGGATTTGGGGTTGAGAATGAAGGTCTGGACGGCCTCATACACTCCGCCGCTGACAGAGGGCTGTCCCTTCAGAGCTGTGAGCGCAGCTCCCAGAACCTCATAGCACTGCCAGGGAAATATTACATCAACACCAACACCCATCTCTTACACAGGACACCATGTTCTGGCTTGTCAACACATTCTGGGACAACGAACAGCTGTAATGGCATAACTGCCACTAATAACGAGTGTGAGAACTGACCTTAGTTTTGCCCGAACCGGGCGGTCCGACTAACATGAGCCCGTGACGCACCACAGTCGTCTCGTACAACTGGATACATTTGGTGATGTAACCTGCAGGTCAGAACATCGGTGAGTTCAGTGCTCTGATTCGTGTCTTAATCCCCTCCACCGCGGCGCTAATCCCCAGCCGAGACTCACCATCTACGTCCTTCAGGCACTTTTTGGCGCAGACTTTGCGGATGGACTCGTCCAGCATGCCATAGTCGATGGGCTCCTCTTTGATCTTGGGGAAAAGGTCAGACACGATGCCGCTGAAGAGCTTCAGGTCATCCTGCAGGAACTTGGGCACGTTGACGTCCCGAATAGCTCGCAGGCAGATCAACTCCTGTTTGGGTTGAGTCAAAAAGGTCAATCTCAGAGCTCACACATGCTAAAATAATGGAATGTGACATCAGGAGCCTATAATTCACCCGAATTTCCCCCAAATCAAACAATATTGTAGGTGGACATACATTCACAAAAAAAAAAAAAAAACATGCTCTACTAACCTCATCCATGTCTGGGTTCTCTCTTTTAAGGTTTCCCGCAGCTGAAATGACAGTCTTCACAGCTCGCATCCCAAAGTCATAGTGATCCTGCGGCATAATTTGGGGGCATAGAGTATTCATGAGCCACAGACACTGGAACCATCAACCACTCCAATAATCACCCAGAGAAGGCCTATCTATTCTGATGCCAAACCAAAGTCTGTCGGCCAGTCTGGCCTTGGTGCCCACCTGAGAACTGAGCTGCTCAGAGGACAGCTTGAAGGTGCTGGTAATCTTTTTGGAGAGAACTTTGGCGTCGCTGAAGCCAAACGAGTAAAGAGAAATCTCGGCAATCATGGCATAGTCAGGAACCATCATGGCTACTGGTCGGAATAGGGCCTGGGTGAAGGGCACAGCATGGAAAACTTCATTCAGTCAAAAATGTTTCTTGATATGACTATAGGACTGTTGCTGAAAGTTTACTTAACTAGCAATGGACACATCTGTTAGCAGCCCAGTGATTTCACCTTCAAGTTATCCGGCAGCTCTGTGCGGCCTGCATACCCAGGATTCATAGTGATGAAGACAGCACAGGAGGGCACTAGTGGGATCTCTGCACCCTCAAACACGAACCTCTCTGCCTTTACTCACATGTACGCAAACAAACACAAACACACATTAGTACCACTCATACTGTACATCACACAAGGTTACTGTACATGTAAGTCATTTTGAATAAAAGCAGGATAAAATAAACAAATAGGTAGATAAACAGATAAATAAACTAACCTAACAAATACGTAAACATCACAGCGCATTAGCACACACAGAATTCCTATGTTGTTGTGTGTTTAAGATGCAGATGTGAATTTGGAGTATGCGGCTGGCGTACATTACTGGCTGTTGATGTAAGTGGGTGAGGGTGTGTGGGTAAACATGTGTTTCCTTAGCTGACCCTTTGTTGTTTGAGCCTCTGAGCATCAGTAAGTGAGTGGTGAGAGGCAGATAGAGGGGGAATGTGTGGATGGCGATGAGGAATGGCATGCGTTGGCGGGCACAGCGCTGTTTGGTCTTTGTGTGCGCGAGTGTGTGTGTGTGGGAGGGGGGCGGCGAGTGTGTGCGGCTGTGCATGTATGTGCCCTGAGCTCACCCTTTGCTGCTGGGCTTTCTGGATGGTGGTGATCTGCTGGGCCACCACAGACAGCACTTCCACGTCAATGCGATTGAACTCATCGAAACAGGCCCACGCTCCAGAGCTGTGGCACACCGTACAGAGGATCAGTTATGCTCCATGGATACCATGGGTATGATTATGTTAGCCTACATAGAAGATTTACTTCACGTTTGTGGCGTTCACACAAGGCGTCTTTCAATGCAAAATAATCTTCACAAATCAGTACAAGGAAGAACTGAAAGTATAACCTAATCAGTTTACTGTAACTAACCTAGCCAGGCCTTTGAGGAACTTCCCCATGGCCATGAAGTCCAGCTGGTCAGAGCAGTTGAAGACCACAGTCTGGATGGCCAGGGCTTTGCCCAGGTCTTTGGTGGTTTCAGTTTTGCCCGTCCCTGCAGGTCCTGCTGGAGCCCCTCCAAACTTCAGATGCAGCGCCCCTGTGAGGGTCAGGTAGCACCTGTGTGAGGACAGAAGGAAGAATTATAGACGTTTCACACACACACACACACACACATGCACACACACACATACATATACACACACACACACACACACATATTCATCTAAGGTCTAAAATAGCCAAATCAAAAGAGCAGCTGAAAGACATTCAGAGCAATTTGCACTCCACTATTTGACTACGTTGAAAGGTTTCTGAAAAATGTGACCCTGTTTAATAATAAATTTATCTATAATGGTGATGAGACAGTAATTTCCATGCAGAGATGAATGATTTTTAAAAGCCCTGGCTGGCACCTGTCTGTAAGAGGAGTGATGACAAGACGTCCTGAGTTGCCCAGGTACTCGTAACCGTACAAGAACTCAGCATTCACTGCCCTGATGCACAGGTCATCTCTGGACCAGTAGTACCTGCCAACACACATGACACCACTTAGCAAAGTGACAGTGACATTCACTAGCTATATTGACACAGCCTTCTAAAATCATTACAACAAAAATATCACATGATCTCAAACAAGTATAAACAGAAGATACAGTACAGAAGAATAAACAAAAAGATTTAAAGGTACACTATGCAAGCCTCCCCCATACAGGAGGCGATTTATTTAAAATATAGCAACAAGATTGTACATTTTCACCAATTCATGTGGATTACTCTTCAGACTAAAGCATACAAACAAGCAATGATCATTTTTGTGGAGTTACGTTGAC